>PVIC010002516.1:0-76712 GCA_004025085.1 Thryonomys swinderianus
AAAAATCTTCCTTTGGGTAGGACAATGCTTTTATTCGGTATCAGTCTTTCTTCCATTCTTACACCAGCCAATTTCTTCCAGTATTCTAATAAAAGCAATCTCAGCTGATCACTTCTACTTCTGAGAGATTCTTTTTGATGTGACATCTCTCCAGACCCTACTATTTTAAAAGGCACAGGATTGAAAGAATAGTTCTTTAAAAGGCAGTGCTCTGGTGTGGGTTGGCGTAGTTAAGAATTTCTTAAAATGGGTCACAGGGCTTTTGAAGCGTGTAGGATGAGCCGCATCCCAGGCAGAGGTGCTATTATGGAAGCAGCTTAATTTTAATAAACTAGGCTGACCCCAGAAAGAGAAAAGCTGTGGTTCCCCAGATCTGTCTGAAACTTGAGCAGAAAGGTTGGGAGAGCACACAGCATCTGAAATCTTCTGGTTTTCTGTCACATGTTCAGCATACTTCTCTATATATAACACGACCAACTTACATACAAGTAGCCCTTTGAAAATTCTTATTGCCTCTGGAGAATCAATTTGGCTCTCTATATGGAGTCTCGTGATTGATACCAAATAACTCTCACTGGGTCACAAGAGTGATGGAATTACTACCGTGAAGAGGCATCTACCGGCTCTCCTCTGTTCTCTGCAGCACTGTTCATAATAGGCAAGATATGCAAGCAACCCCAAGTGTCTGCTGCTGCCTGAAGACAGAAGAATAGTGGGATAGTCCTTGGAGAGGAGGAAGTCCTGCCATTGTAACAACAGAGGTGACAGTGGAGGACACGATGGCGAGTGAAATGAGTCAGGCACAGAAGGACACGTGTTGCATGATCTCATTTAAATGTCAAGTCTGAGAAAACCTCAGACCCACAGAAACAGTTGGCGGGCTGTCAGGAGTTATGAGGGAGGGCATGGAAAATGGGGAGACATTGGTGAAAAGGTCTAAACTTCCAATGATCAACTGAATCAAGTATAGAGAGTGAACGACAGAGCTCAGTGACCTTAATTAGTACTAATCTGTTCAGGACAAGAAATTTCCAAGAAATTAGATTGTAAGTATTATTCCTACCACACACAAAATGGAAAGCTAGTTTTGTAAAATGACAGCTGTGTGAATTAGTTTAATTGTGTTGATTAGCTGAAAGTAAATACATGTACGAAGCTTAGAAATGAACTACGGCGAACACTCATTTTCTTAATCTAAGGCAACAGGCCTGGAATAACTTTCAGTGTGCTTTTTGCCAAACGGAAAATGGACCAGTGTAAGCAGAGAGTGCCGAGCGGTGTGCTCAGTTCAGTCAGCCTCTGTGTGCTCAGTGGGTGGTCTGGTCCCCTCTGTGGTCTGCCGTGGTCACGAGGAATCCAGCTGCATATGACACCTTGATGGGGCTATGTGCCAAAGTCCCAGGAAAACTTCGTGAAAGCTGACAATGGATTGTGTTTGGCTCACGGGCTTTAGCTTGCCTATTCCTGGTGTCTCTTGTCTGAGTTAAATGGTATATTGATGGGAAAGCCTCACAGAAGGGCTGGAAACCAGTGGCTGCTGAACTGAGCTCCCTGGGCCAGTGTCAGCACATTTTAGTCACCTTCCTTGCTGTGGGGACAAAGTACCTGCCAACCACAACGTGAAGGAGACTTTTATTTCGGCCCATGTTTCTGTCCATTGCTGGCTGCTCAGTGTTCGGACCACGTGGCAGAGGAAGAGGAGGGAGCAGGGAGAGAATTAGGGAGGAGCCAGGGAGGCGATGCAGCCTTCTGGGTGGGGTCACATCTCCAGCGCCCCAATAGCGAGTCAGCTGTGGCATCTTCATGACCCCGTGTAAGAGCTCACGAGGGTCTTATGGGACATCAACTCACGAAACACAACATCAGCTGGGCAGTTGCAACGCAGGGTAGATGCCTGCCTCACCCTCGAGCTACTAAACCTGAAAGTCAAGGTGGGCGGCGCAGTGCATTTCAGCGGATCAGCACGGAAGCGATTCTGGAGCCCACTGTGTGGAAAGCCCCTCTGTGGGAACAGCCTCACTGGTTCCAAGCAAGAGAAATCTAAGAGTCTTAGTTACTTTTTCTCATTCCTGAGGCAAACAAAACA
Source organism: Thryonomys swinderianus (assembly GCA_004025085.1). Lineage (NCBI taxonomy): Eukaryota > Metazoa > Chordata > Mammalia > Rodentia > Thryonomyidae > Thryonomys > Thryonomys swinderianus. Next base: position 2,087 of record PVIC010002516.1, read on the forward strand.
CCTGACACCCAAAGTTAAAGGAGAAAAGGTTTATATAGTTCACAGTCTGCACAGGTTTCACTGTACAGTCAGCTGGCTCCAACTAGGGAGGCACACGGCAGGGGGCATTGCAGCGGAGAAACAGTCCAAGGCAGGCAGAAGGCAGCACAGGCAGGAAAGAAGCAGCAACAGCAGCAGCAGCAGCAGCAAGTGACAAGCAGGCAATGGTGGTAACAGCTCTTTCTGTCCTTTCTGTCCCTCTGTCCCTCAGGGCAGGCAGCACTCACACCCGGGGTGCGGCACCCGTGATCCCTGCATCATGCTGTGAATAATCCCAGCATCACACTCTCCAGATCCAGCCACCTCTGAAAAGCTCCACTGATGTATAAGTGAGGCTTTGGGGGACATGTAGATACAAACAATAACATTAAACTAACTCAGTTATGCTAAAACCAGAATAATTAAGAGTAGCTGACCTAACAGGCAATCTCTGAAGCCCTGGTATCTTAACGCAGAAATTCCCGCGTTGCTTCCCGCATGGCCCATGGTTGGGTGAACTCCAATCTGTAGGATGCGTGCAAGCCTCGGCCATTAAATTCCTGCAGTACAGGCAGAGGCCACGGAGGGTTGGGCTGCACATGGCATCCTTCAGTGCCAGGTCCACAGCTGGCTACAGCCGGTGCTTCACCCGGGATCTTGTTCAAACGAAGACCCTGGGTCAGAGGTGTCTCGTTTCTAACTGCCGCCAAGGAGAGCTGATGGTGTCTTAAGAAGGGGGAGGTTCACTCTCTTCTCACCCGAACCGTCCACTCAGTGCCAGGCTGACTGCAAGGGACCAGAGGGCTCCGTCTTCCTGTGTGCCACCCAAGACTCCAGTCACCAGCTGCAGTCGGGGCTGAACGTGTTCTCTGAGGTCTTGTGTTCCCCACAAAAGGCTGAACGGCGGTTCCTCCAGAGGGGTCTGAGAGCCCATTCCCAGAGCCTCTCAGGTTTCCTGACACAACCAAAGAGACTTTGAAAGTATGACTGAGGGTCTGGAGACGAGGCGATTACTCTGGACCCGGGTGGGTCCCACAGTGACGGAGCCTGAGGAGCACACTGGGAGCACAACAGGGTGGGCCGGGGATGAGAGAGGTGGGGGGAGCAGTGATGACTAAAGCAGAGGTTGGAGAGATGTCGTGGCCGGAAAGTGGCCACAGACCGAGGGAAGCAGGCGGCCTCTCAGGGGCTGGGCAGGGCAGGGCAGGGCAGGGATGCGTTTGGTCCTGAGCCCCAGAGGGAAAGCAGCTCTGCCAGCTCCTCGATGGTAGCACAGCAAAGCCCGTTTCTGGCTGCTGACCTCAGCCCTGTGCGATAATACCTCTGCACTGTTCTGAGACACCCAACGTGGGATGATTTGTCCCAGTAGCGCAACAGATCTAGCGCATCCACTTTCCTCTCTTCCTTCCCCAGCTCCTCTTCGCTTGGCCCCAACTCAGCTGCAAGGAGCCAAGTGACAGTCACCAGTTCGCGCAGGAAGAGGCATCATGCTGCCTCCCAAGACCGCGACAAAGACCTGCCCTCTCCCTCGACGCGTTTTTACGACTCCTGCCGTGTGTGGCTCTGTGGCATCAGCTCCCATTCTCTGACCCGATCGTTTGGGCTCTGTTCTTTCCTGCTTTGGAATTTTCCTGTCTCACCATTCAGAATTTCCAGTGAGAAAACTTCAACTGAATCAGCTCGTTATGTGGCTGGACCTTCTCTCGGTCAGTCACTCTGTTCCCATCAGTTCCCGCCAAGGACCACAGTCACCTGGTTAATATCTGATTAGCAGTATTGAAATGGAGAGCTGTTCTTATAAAATATTTGCCCCGGGAGAGCGGGCGGCGACTGATGTCAGCACGCACGAGATACTCCGCTGGGTTCTTGGCATCAGTCACCCCGGTTTTACAGATGAGAACACAGAGTGTCATGCTTGAGATAATGCACACAAATCTCACGTGTAAGCGGGAGACTGAGCTCTCCGGCGAGTGCTACACACAGTTCCCGGCTCCAGGTTTTGAAGACCCAGGAGTGAGTTAAAAACTCAGAAATGCAACTGGCTGTTTTTTTTTTTTTTGAGACAGGGTCTCACTTTGTAGTTCAGGCTGGCCCTGAGCTCACTATGGAGCCCAGGCAAGCCTCAAACCCAGCAATCCTCCTGTCTCTGCCTCCCGAGTGCTGGGATGACAGGCGTGAGCCACCACACCTGGCATTTGTGGTATGCGGTGTTGATTGCTGGTGGGTGTGAGTCTCCACGCCCAGCATTATATGTGGTTACCGGGAATCGAACTCAGGACCTTGTGCTTGCGAGGCAGGCACCGAAACCACTGAGCTAACCCTCCGGCCCTGCAACTGGCTGTTTTTTAAAGGTATATGTGAAGAAAATAAAAACTTTCTGAGGATAAGTTTCTTTTTACAAGCCATTTTCATTATTGATTTCTCTCTTTCCTTTCAAAATAATTTCGTTTGCCCTGTATCTTCCCATGTCACTAAATGTCCTTAGCAAACTTGATTACAATTGTTAGATTAACTTTGGTGGATCTAACAATTTTCTTATGATTAGACAAGCAGGTTTTTAATTTTTTTGCCATTATAAGGAATATTACAAACAAAAGTAACTCTTGATCTGCACTGCAGGTTATTTTCTTTAACTCATATTAAAGAGGTTAGACTATAGGAAGACATCCACATCCATCTCATATCTGAACTGCTGACTTAAAAATATGGTCAAAGCTTAATTTAAAAACATTACCAAAAAAGACACATGGCTAACAATGACAGGAAAAGTGTATTAGAAGTTTCATTTTCATGACTTCTTTGTCCTGAAATATTTAGGGGAATTTATGCCATTGCATCTTTTACTAAAACACAACAATTTTCAAACATTTATACATTGGCTATACCTTTATTGCCCCTCATGGAACATGTATGCACACGTTTGCATATGTACACACATTCGTGTTCATGTAAGGTTTTCAATGTAAATGCCCAGGAGTGTGTGGAAGGTGCCACCATCATCTCACTGACTTTATGTGGTTGCCTATTTTCCAGTTTGCTAGTTAAAACAAATGTAATTGTTTGTATTTTCTTTCTTAATTACAAATGAGGGCAGGCATTATTGCATTTGTTTATTTGCTTTTATTTGGTGAACTGTTTCCTCATCTAATTTGCCTGTATAAAATCTGAATGAAAGGACCATACCTTTACTTTAATACAGAATCTTTACATTTTAACATGGCCAGATCCGACAGTCTTTTCCTTTGTGAGCACTTTCTGACGCTTTGAGGCAGGTCCCAGAGCCTCCCGGGCTCTGGCTGGGACAAGTAATACCTGGCGTCTGTGCCCTGGAATCTGGCCATGCCCCAGGGCACACAAGCCTGAGGAGAGCAGGCAGGGCGCCAAGTGGCAGGCTGCAATGTGCACCAGCACTGCCGGCAGAGGCCCCGGGTCATGCCTGGCTGAAGCAGTCTCTTCCGAAGCTCTCACAGGGGTCCTACTGGGACAGAGGATGTTCGTTGGAGCTGGCGTGTGGTGACCCAGAGCATCATCAAGAGACTAACAGGGCCTGGAAAACCAAGCTGCAGCTCTTCATGGTGCCCAGTGTTTGCGGAGGAAGATGGCATCTCAGTGCTGTTTTAATTTGCATTTGTCTACTGGCCAGAGATATTCGGCACTTTGCATGCACATATTGGCCACTTCTGAGAAGTGTCTGTTCATTTAAGTTGCCCATCTTTTGAGTGCATCTTTTACCTGGGGGGATTTAACTTTTTCAAGTTCCTAATATACTCTAGATGTTAATCCTCTCTCTGAGGTTTAACTGGCAAAAGTTTTGAAACCCAAAGTATAAATAAAAAGGAAAGTAAAAGATAGATGACAGGAATCAGGGACGTAGATCCTGTAATGGGAAGAAGATCGAGACACAGAAGGAGGGGGAGAGGAAGGAGATTCAAAAGAATTAAGATGTGTCACCTCCGTGGGCCAATTACTCAGAGGACCAGTCAGTATGTACTGCAGACGTGTATTAAGAAGATTAAAACAGAAGTAGGAAACTGAAGAATCTTAACAGCCCAATTTTCCAACGTGAACATGGCACCCAAGGCCAATCCTGTTTCTGTAGAAGGTGCTTAAGAGCTACGGTGTCGTTTTCCCTTCTGCCGGCGCACGGCCCTGCTCTGTGGAGTAAATGAGAGAAGCCTCCACCTGTTTAGTCTGCCGAGCCCAGGTGCCCTCGCGCCTGTGATGGAGGGTGAGTCATGGGCGTCCCAAATGCCCTGTTGCCTGGAGAAGGAAAAGGTGGCCGTGGCCGTGACGGTGGCATTTTGGAAAAATCCAATCAGCACTTTGGGAGGAAGTCTCGAGGCCTAGCTCCTGGCTGTCGACCTTTAAAGTGAGTCGCTGTCTCAATTTCCAAATTACGGCCAGGGGTGGGGGTGGGGGGCCCCTGGGAATCCCAGAGGAGATCTCTTTTCCCTGAGCCAGGAGCCTTGAGATGCCGACATGGTTCAGACCGCGAGCACCCGTGACGTGGAGCCTTGAAGAGGGCATCAGGACAAACACCCCACACGGAGGGCGCTGCTTTGAACTTGCTCAGCAGCTTCAAGGGGGAAGACAGTTCGGGGTTATTTCTTGACCACCCATGAAGCATCTGAAGCCCTGCTGTGCCACTTCCCTTCTAGAGACTCTTCCTTACCCCAGACGTTGTACTTCAGGAAAAATATTAAAGATACAAATTGAGGTTTGAAATCAGAAGTTCAGGTATTGACAGCACAGGCTGTTTTATTGCCTTTGTGCGCTTGGAGCTCGGAGATTTAAGACCTTAAAACCACAATTACAACTGAGGCTTTTGTTTTCTTCCCAGGAGACCTGTCTCCCTGCAGGTGACTGCCACAGGTGGGTCAGCGCCGGAGCCACCTGCTGCCCCGCCCGCCTGCTGTCCGCAGGTGCAGCTCAGCACGCAGCCCGGGTCCTCACTGCGCTCACCTGGAAACGAAATGCCACCGACAGCAGAGACGAGCCCGTGACTAAATCAGAGCCCGCTGCTGTGCGCACAGCTCCAGGCGGCGAGGGAACATCTCAGCGCTAAACGACCCGTTACCTGTCGAGGCAGTGGCTCCAATCTTGACCCCCACGGTATCCTGCTCTTACTGCAGCACGCCTGTGCCAAAAAGCGTCCTAGAGTTGCACTCGCTGTGTTTTGTTACTTTCTCTTACTTGCAAACTTTCACTGTAGATGAAAAAATCTCTTGCCCTATTTAAACTGTTTTTGGATTTTCTGTAAATCAGAGTGTCAGTCTTGCAGGCCTGGCAGGAACACTCCAACCGCACTTGAGAAACTCTGGCCTTCGGGAGATCTGGGCAGGAGGCTCAGGCCACAGCTGAGGATGAGGCCTGAGCACTGCTCCGGGGCTCTGCGGGCCGGGCCGTCTGGGCCGTCAGCCTCTCCCCTCCTCTCTGAAGACCACTGTGTGTGGAGGCTCCGGGTCCTGAAGTCAAGGTCTTCCTTTTAGTTTTGGGATTGGAAGGAGACAGCGGAAGATGCTGTATGACAGGTGGAGAGGCAAACGCCATTCCACTAACACATTCCGGCGGACATTTTAGCCCATCCTGGTGTCTGTCCGTATTGCCCATTCAGCCCAATGCTTCCCTGGAGGCCTTTGAAGTTGATACCTAAAATGGTGACTCCTAGCAGCACGGCCACGCCTGTGCTGACCCCTTCCGGAGGAAGGCCTGGAGGAAAGCTGCTACCAGCCTTCGCTTTAGCTCACTCTACTTTGGGTGGCCTCTTTCCTCTGCCCCACCAGGACTCAGGGCAAAGCTGGCACACAGGACTCATCTCTCGGGCCCCCCGTGAGGCTGCAGTCTAGAGGACTAGACGGGAGATGACGGCCCTTCTGCTTTTCCTCGAAGTATTTCCAGCCAGTGACATAGCACATAACTGGATCACAATTAAGCTTTGCTGAAGAACAGCGGAGGTAAAGGAAGACGGGAGGAGAGCGCATGGTTCACTGTGTGGGTCAAGGACTGCGGACGCGGGGGCGATGGCGCGGAGACAGGAAACCTGACAACTGGAAAAGCTACTTGTGACTTTCCCAGTGTCGAGCTTGCTCTAGTTTTGACACAGCTTGAGCCCCGGAGTCCTCCTGGCGCCGATGCTGGAGAGAGCATGAAGCAGCGGATCTGACGGTCTGATCCTGAGATCCCGACCTGAGGGTCTGTGCTCTCCTCTGAGCAAAAGGACCTGGTTAATCATTGAAAAGCTTTATGCAAAAAAAGGAACGAGAGATAGATTAGCAACTGAAAATATATTCATTTAAGATCATGACATACAGTGTATTTACCACTGTTCTCATTTTGTTATGAAATTTTATTTTTTCATAGGAGTGTTTATATTTATTAATATCTACTTGTATTACATTAACATAAAAAGGGCAATGTCCCTTAAAATTCAGCAGGGATGTTGAAGGTCAGTGAACAACTGTGAGCGGAAAGTTGAACTTTTGTTTTAAAACAAAACGCCTTTCTGCTCATTTTCGTCCTCTCCTCATCCCGAAGGCCTCACTGGGTGGCCCCTCGGAGGGACAGGTGAGGCTTAGCCGTGTCCGGGGTCAGCCCCGGACGGAGCGTCACGAGGGCCTGCCAGTGCGGTGCAGCCGCGGGGCGCCCGGCTCCGTGCTGCTCAGTCCAGCGGTGTCCTGGGCGAGCCGGTGAAAGCGCACTCCCTCTGGACGTGGTGGGAGCGAGGCTGGCCTCGTGGCCCCTCTTCTGTGCTCCCTTTCCGTCACTTTTCTGACTGTTTTTGTCCATCTTTCAGGAGTAGAAATGGCCAGAGAGCAGGAACTTGATCTCGTTCACCACTGTTTTTGCAGCGGGTTCCTAGTCAACTGCAAAGGGTCGATTCCTAGAGGCGCTTCTTGGGTAAAAGGAGAAGAGCAGCTGGAGGTAGTCGCGCGGACTTAGACTTCAGGCTCCAAGCCGCTTGGGTGGTTCGCTAGCTATGTGCCCACAGGACCCCGCTCCTCTCCCGTCTCTGCAGCATTTTGGGCTGACAAGGGATGAAGAAGCTTCTTTTGTTAAAGGTCACCTGAGGGAGTGACAGGACGTGGGTATTGTTTGGTTCAAACACACGCTGTCCAGTCATTCCTTTGGTTTGTCATAAAAATGGTACCTTAGGGCCGGAGGGTTAGCTCAGTGGTGCTAGCACCTGCCTCGCAAGCTCAAGGTCCTGAGTTTGATCCCTGGAAACCACATACAATGCTGGGTGTGGTGACTCACACCCACCAGCCATCAATACCACACACCACAGTGCCGGGCGTGGTGGCTCACGCCTGTCATCCCAGCACTCGGGAAGCAGAGGCAGGAGGATTGCTGAGTTCAAGGCTTGCCTGGGCTCCATAGTGAATTCCGGGCCAGCCTGAACTACACAGTGAGACCCTGTCTCAGAAAAAAAAAAAAAAAAAAAAAGGTACCTTGAAGCTTTAAGTGTCATTGTAGGCTGAGCACGTGGACGGGCTTCTCGGAGCGCAGGGACGGGCTGCTCTGTTGCTGCCTTCATCTCCTCCACGGGGCTGTCGCTCTCCCTCCCTGGTGCTGAAGCGTTTGGGGTTAAAGCTCTTCTCCTTACGGCACAGATGCGAGACTTGGTGGAGCCAAGCCAGGGGCAGCTGGGCCGAGGGAAGCCTTCCCACTTGAGATGTGAAATCCATTTCCTCTCAGGACCGGGAAGTCTTCCCATGGGTTCCATTTCTAGAACGGGCTGCTCTTGAACTTTGTGAGGGAAGGTAAGTAACTCCTGGCTTACGTTCTGTTTCTACTTACTCCCTAGGTATGTGTAGTGGAAGCCTCTGAATGCTTTTCTCCTGAAGGACAGTGCAAATAAATCTTTGGGAAGCTGTTTCCAACACAGGGTTGGCTTTTATAAGGGTAACAAGACTAGATAGTCTTATAGTCAAATCTCAGTCCAGGGCTCCAGAATGCTTTATCTTTTAGAACACGAATGATCAGTTGAATGTTTCTCATCACTGAGGGTCATATAAAACTCAAGCGGGGAAGGTGTCTGACCAGTGTCTCATGAATATCCTTAGACTGTGGTTCTCAACTTAGAAACCTGTTGTAGAAGGTCGTAAGGCTGAGAGAAGAACAGCATTAATCCCCCCTCCAGTTTACCAAGTCTTTATTGAGATCTCCCCAGAGCTCAGGCGTTGACTGAGGCTTTTACCCCACTCAGGGACAGGGAAACTGAGACCCCAAACCACTGCATGGCTTTCCTGAAGCGCTGTGTTAGCCTGGCGACTCACACGCCTCGGACCGTAGGCTCTTCCCGCAAGCACTTCGGCTCCCTAAGAGTGTCGCTGGTACGTTCAGGTCTATTGTAACAGATACAATTTTTTTTTTTTCCCCTGAGGACTTAAAGAATCCCGGAATTAGATGTGACCCTAGGTCACACAATTGAGTCACTAATTATTTGTAGGGGTTCACTTCATTAAACTGTTTTGGCAAGTAGCTGGAACCGAGGGAAGGAGACCGGGTCTTACGTTCCAGCTGACAACCGGCAGGACCTTCTTAGACCATCTTTTTCTGTTTCAGTCGTAGCAGGCGTAGCAGCCGCACCAGGCAGGCGGTTTCGAAGATTGGCCTCCTGCACTGACGGCTGCACAGAGGTCCCAGGAGGCCCTGTGTTTGCTGTGACGGATGCTGTGACGCTCTCTGTGGTAGATTCTGATTTAGCTCGGACGGAGGTCTTGAAAGATGCAGAACCCCGCCCCCACCCACGATTCCCTCAAGAGGGGTCCAAACATCTGTGTACAGCCCACGGTCCAGTGTAGACATCGTCCTTAATATTTCAGAAACTCACAAATCAGAACATTACCATGGTAAGAAGATTAAAACACTAAGCAATGCTTGTTGCATATTAATATATCTGGAAGAGATTTATAAAGTCAAAATTCAACAAATCTCATCTGTAGCTTCGGAGGCCAGACTGCGGGATCCCTGAGCCTCCTGCTGGATCACAGGGTGGGACAGGAATGGCGGTGAGAATGTTCACATTTCCGCTGACCCTGAAAGAAATATCGCAAGACAGAACAGTATTAAATTCCAGACATAATAATCCAAGCGTAGGACAATACCTGAGTCCTGCTTCTCCTTGTAGCGAGCAGCGCATTAGATGGGTATGATGTGCTGACAGACACGAGAGCTGCTGAGTCACCCCGGAAAATGTGTCCCTCCCCCCCACAGGTGACTCAGTAGCGTCGACATTTTCAAATGTCAGCTGCTGGATTCCTGTTTAATTCTGGTTGGCACCAAACAGCATCAGTCCATTTATTCCACAAGCTACTTTGGAGCACCTGCTCAGTGCAGGAGCCACAAAGATAAATTCTAGACAGGATTTTCCCTACAGTCCTCAGCCCCGTGGGGCAGACAGACACACAGACGGTGAGCGCTCACACACCCCGAGGGGGGCGGCGCTGTCCTTGAGGGTGTGAGCAGAGGGCCTGCCGCGTCGAGGGCTTTGGGCAGTGTCCGGGGCTGCATGGGGGGGGGTGCCAGGGAAGACGGAGCGTGGCCCTGGGCCCAGCCTCCTCCGGACACTCGGGTTCCTCACTCTCGTCCGCCCCCCTCCTACCTCGAGGGCCACACAGGCGCCGTCTCTTTCTCAGGCTTGTTCACGGGGCCTCTGCCTCGTCTCGGCCTCCATGGTCTCCTGGAGGGAGCGTGCTCACGTTCCCACAGGAAAGCGCCCGAGTACTCCCGCCAAGCCACGCGGGCCCACTCGCGCCCCCCTTCCAAGCCCCAGATTCACGTAGCGAAGGGTTAATCTGCACCCAGAAGGGCGGTGTGTTGGCAGCGGAGGCCAACAGGTGGCCGTGGGGTCAGCAGGGGCCCTCTAGGCCAGTAGGACTGGCGTCCAGGAGGGCGTGGCAGACAGGGCCGTCCGCGGGGAGGGGGAGGCCCAGCCGAGCCGGGTGCGGAGCGGGAGCCGAGGCCCGCGGGCTGCTCCCGACCCACCACGGGAGGCGCCAGGAGCACGGGAAGGGGCGCTGCGGGGCCGGGGGTCACGCGGGCCACTGAAGGAACAGCAGGGGTACCCGAAGGCTCTAGGAAGGTCACGGGCCGCTGGGGACCGTCCCGCGCGCACCTCTCCCACGTTCTGCCGACGGCGTGCCCTCGGGGCACACAGGGTCTGTCGCTGTCACGCTTGTCCGTACACGGCTCATCCGTCTTTTCTCGGAATGGCAAGATTCATTTCCACGCTGACTTAGGCCCGCGTAACTTTCCTGCGGTGGCGTCCTGCCAAACGTCTCGAGTGTCCTTCCTGCTTTGCCACACTGTTCTTTGGCCCTGCAGCACTTACGTGATGCCCATTCAGCAGTGCCCCTCCCCTCCCTCGCACCAGCCTTTGCCCCTGACCTCCGTCCGCGGGCCGCTCACTGCGTTTCGGGCGCGCTGTACCCCTGCGGCCTCGGCCGGGCCACTGTGCCTGCCCAGACTGGCCGCTCTGGCGGCTCCTCGTGAGCCCTCCGGCTGCTTCCTGAGCGCCTTATTTTCACTGTTGACGTGTCGGAGCAGACGCGACCGCGGCGCTGGTCTCTCCCTGTGCATCTCATAGAATACGGGTCTCTCCGGGTCCCTCCTGGCCGCGCTCCTGTTACTCCATCACAGCACTTCACACGCGCAGGAAAGACCTTGCGGGTTCCTGCCTGCCGGACTAGAAAGTCATGTCCTGGGGCCAGAGACGGCTGGCGTGCGGCTTCTGGAAGACGGTCTTGTGCACAGCCAGCACCCTCTTCCTCCCTCCGCTCCTCCCCTTCCTCCCCCTGCTCCTCCCCTCCCTCCACTCCTCCCCTTCCTCCTTCCTCCCTCCGCTCCTCCCCTTCCTCTTTCCTCCCTTTGCTCCTCCCCTTCACTGAGGGCACCATACCCTCCTCTGGGCACCATACCCTCCTCTGGGCACCATACCCTCCTCTGGGCAGCCAGTGATCAGCGCTGACTGTGATTCGGAGGTTGTAGAAATGACCGTTGCCCCAGCACCTTTCCGACCTCCCGGCTTCCCCAGAGAGACGCCCGCCCAGGTGGTGAGCCCCGGTGGCCAGCCTAGTTTCCCCACGATGCCGCCCAGCGCCCGGCTCCAGGTTTCCCTCCCTCGGCCCTGAGCACGGCGCTCTCCCCCCAGAGGTGGCATCCAGCCTGCGGGCTGAGGGCCCCGAAGCGCGGAGACCCTAACTCCTTCTCAAGGACCCTGGAGGCCAGCAGAGCGGGCTGTGAACGCAGAGTCAGGGAGAGGTTTAAGGACAGGAGAGAGGAGCTCGGGGCGCGCTGAGTCTCCGGAGGCCACGAGTCTCTGTCGCCCACGGAACAGCACTTGGGTAGCTCTGGAAAGACGGGTCTGGGGACGGGGAGACCTAGGCTGCCGAGGTCTGGCGGAGCGGCCGGAGCCCTGACGCACGGCCCTGGGAGGGAGGGCGATTTCTCTCTCTGCTCCTCCCGCGCCTCACCCGGCACAGGGCAGTCGTGTCTCAGGATTCTTTCACAAACATACCCCAGTGACCTCCTGAAATAGACTATTTTTTAGACAAAACCTAGGCATGACTGTAGTTATAATGTACTCGGAAGGGAAATGCCATGAACTCTATTTCATCAGAACCCCACTGCCCCGGGCTGGGCATTTAGCTCAGTGGTTCCAGCGTCTGCCTGGCAAGTGCAAGGTTCTAAATTCGATCCCAGTAACCACACACTACAACCCAGGGCATGGTGGCTCACGCCCACCGGCAATCAGTACTACACACCACAAAGCCTGTCATCCCAACACTCAGGAGGCAGAGGCGGGGGGACTGCTGTGAGTTCAAGGGTAGCCCAGGCTACATAGTGAGCTCAGGGCCAGCCTGAGCTTCAAAAAATTGAGACCCTCTCAGAAAGAAGAAGGAGAAGGGGAAGGGGAAGAAGAGGAAGAGGAAAAGGAAGAAGAAGGAGGAGGGAAGAAGAAAGAAGTCCATTGCCTTTTGCAGAAGGAAGAAAGAGTGAAGTCTAGGTCTTGAACTTCCTTTGTATATTTTGATAAACTATTATATTACCAGTTCCGATGGCTTTGACAATACTGTCTTGGGTTTCTGGCAGTTGTACTAAGCTATTGCTTTTGCTTTTCCAACATGAATTGTGCTTTGCTGAGGAAATTCTGTCCCAGTAACCAGCCGACCATCCCGGGGCTGACGCCAGGCAGGGGTAGATCGGGTAGCAGAAAGGCTGGGGGTTTGCAAGTTTCCCTCTGTCAAAATGTCTGCCTCCGAGCTGTGGGCCAGGGAGGATGAGGCAGGAAGGCACTGGGCAGATGCCAGCGTTAAGCTCTGGCTTTCCCCATGAGCTGAGGAGATCGTGGGAGCCCTGCCGTAAAGTCCATCCCCGAAGCCGCCCCAGGACCAGGGCGCCAGCTCGTGAACACTGTTCCGCGCACCCACAGCGGTGAGCTGCGTGTCAAACACCTAAAAAGCAACCCATTTTCCTATTTGTCCTGAGAGTTGTTTTCAGGGCTGTTCCACATCATCATCACTAATGATGGCTCAGGCCTTTTCTCCAGCCCCACTGGGTACTTTTCCCAAATGCTCGGAAGAAAACCAAACGACATTGGACCGACGTATTCTTGAGCAGATGGCCCTGCACTGTGCCCTTCCCAGGGAGACTGTCCTCACATTTTATAGGGTGGAATAAGAGAATGAAGATAAGTGGGTAAATAAGAATGTTCTAGCAAAACGTTTAATAAATAAGCAATAGCACTCTGAGGTGGGTTTGGGGCAGGAGGCTGAAGCAGTCTTTTCCAACAGTGGTGCAGCCTGATGCTGCCCTTGACCCGTGCCCATCACCAGCAGTCCAGACCAAGACCAGAGGTGCCCAGGCAGGCTCTCTGTCGATTGGCTGCTTACATGGTGCTTTCTCTGGGCCAGGCTCATCGTAAGGCCCTTCGTGGCTTCACTTTATGAATGAGGAGCCGACCCAATGTAGCCGGCTTCATAGACACTCTCCTGGTAGACGAAAAAGAGGTAGTGCCCCTTTAAGAAATCATAGCACTGCACAGACGAAACTGACTCAGGTGACGTAGATGACGCAAACCAATCATATCCCGCTGTAAGCACTGCGCCCGCCCAATCACATCCCAAGGCGCCCGATGTGAATGCCGGGAGTTTCCATGTCCAAGAAGAAAATTAAAAAAGAAGCTCACCAACCATGCGGAGCCCTGGTTCTGCTAAATTCTGTGTTACCGCTCACTCTCCCAAGGCCGTCGGATCACGGAGATGGCACCGTAACCGGACCAGGCCGTATTACAACCCAAGAGTGGCTGCAGAACTGGGCTGAGTTGCACAGCTGCAGGGTCAGGGCTGGGACCCAGATGGGGACGTCTGTCCCGGGGTGTGGACATTCCCTGCTATGCCTGGAAAGCATTTCCTGCAGTTCCCGTGGGCCACTCTCAGCTGCCCCGGTGAGACCAGAGAGGGCCCGGTGCCCCTGGGCTGCAGCAGGAGAGGCCAAGGCTGGGGGAGGGGGAGAAGGGGAAGGGAGGGGGAGGGAAGGGGGAGGGGCAGAGGCCCAAGCTGGGCAGTGGCCAAGCTCCACCCTTCACCATCCCATGGTGTCAGCCTCCTGCCCCAAGCCCACCACGGTCTTCTATGACCAACTTGTTGAAAATCTTGGTAGAACATTTTATTTTTTGTAATCCTTCTTACTTGGTTATCTTTATTCTTTTATTCCAGCTTATATGATTTGGGCATGGTCTCCCGATTAAGAAAATACCTTGGGTTACCTGCTGGAGCTCGTGTCCATGTGATTTTGTTTTGTCTTCCTCTGAGCACTTGGTATTCTCAGAGTGTGAAAACACAAACTCGAGAGGTAACCCTGGGCCGGGACCCAAGACAAGCATGGCTTCCTGAGGGACGTGTGCGAGGCTGCGTGTGGCGGCCAGCACTTCGCCTTGGCCTCTTCCCCACAGCTGTCCAGAGAGAAGTGACATCCACCTTCTTCCTTTCTGTTCCTCTCAGCCTGGGATCGCAGCATGTGGGTTTGCAGCCAGGGCTCCTTCAAACAGACAGCACCTTCCAGAACATAGGAAGTGCGTGTTCCCTTTGACCCTGTAAATCGAACCAGGAATTTAGGACAGTTCAATGGTGTTCAGGAACATTCAGTGCACTTTTGGCTCTGATAAAAGAAATTGGGCAATAAAGGCCATGCCCAACATCTAGTTAAAGACATTATATTTACATTGATCTGTAACAATATTTTGTCAAAAAAGTTATAGTGAAGAGTGGATGTAGAGCTGGGCATGTTGGAACACACCTGTAACCCCAGCACTCAGGAGGCTGAGGCAGGAAGATTGCCTTGAGTTTGAGGCCAGCCTGAACTACATACAAGACCCCCCCCCAAAAAAAAAAACGAGTGGACTTAAGAGCTATTTGTGGAAAACTAAGAGAAATGTAAGATCATAAACAGTATGCCCATTTGGTCCTATATATGTGTGTAAAATATACGTATGTATGGTCCATACATATATTACCAAATATATATACATATACACATATTCATAGCCATCCATATTTAGGGCTCTACATCAATGAATTTCAACCATCAAAAATAGAAAAAGTGTACCTCTTCTGAACATGTATGGACTTTTCTTGTCCGTCCCAAATAATGCAGTCCACAACCATTTCCATAATGCTGGTATCATAAGTAATCTTGAGATGGTTTAATGCACAATGAGGATGTTCAGGGTCTAGGCAGATACTATGCCTCACATGGGGCCCAGGGCACTTAGGGGTTCTGGCACCTGCAGGGTCCTGGGCAAAGTCCCCTGGATATTAGGAGATGCTGCAAACATAATAGCTTATTAAACAGTGAAGTCTGTATTGAGAACCGCATTTTCTATTGGAGTGTAATCCAACAGAATTTCTTCTAATAATGGAAAAGCTCTAAACTTCTGTGGCATGACAGTACAGTCAAACGCTACATGTGGCTGTGGAGTACTCGAATGGGGCTAGTGCGAATGAGGTTCTGGATCTTTGATTCTATGTAATTAGCATTCATGAAAATTTAAATGGAGTAGATGGGGATAGTTTTGCATTGCACAGAGCTAAAGGGTGAAAGAAAAAGTCAGATTCATATTCTTTTATGTGTCCATAACTTCTGAATAATCTGAAATTTCAAAATACTTTTTAAACACAAGAAGCCCACTGCCATTCAAAATGAATTCTTCATCTCACAAGGATACGGCAACATGAAGAAGGCTTTCCAGCATCAGAGAGGCGGCAGCAGAGCACCCAGGAGGCGGAAGACGGGGACCTGCCGTGTCTGAGCCAAGCGGAGCGCACGGAGGAGTCAGGAAGTGGGGCAGCAGGTGGCGCCTGTCGTGGGAAAGCTGAGACTCCGAGAGGCGTGGCCGAGTGAGCTCCTCCTGCCTGCGGAGAGGGTGTCCGCTGGTCACTGGCGGCCTCAGGGCCCTCGGTGCCAGCCACACGGGACTGCATGGGTGAGAGCGGCAGAGAACACCTGTGCCTGGCGTGTGGCCACCACCTCACAAGGACACCAGGGCAGAGTGTGCCACGAGCCCTCGCCCTCCACGGGTGGGTTCGGGGAAGGATGGAGCGAAGGCAGCCGGGCAGTGTTACTCTGGCCGCTCTTTGCTGTGCGAGGAGCAGCAGTGGGGAGGGAGGGATCCTTCCCTGTGCTCTTCGCTTCCACAGCAGCCTCAGGGTGTGACCATGGTGTCCAGACACATTTCACAAGCAAATGATGCCAAACTCAGGTGAAAAGACAGTCTTGGCCAAGATAAAATGGTTGAAAAGAAGATAAATGCCTCCTTTTGCAAAGCATACCTATTAGTTTTTGAGTTATGGTACACAGTTTAATCTACAAAATTTAGACTCCACATAGGCTATGTGTCCTAAAAATGTGATTGCGCGGCTCTCAAAATGATTCCAACAAAATGGATTATAGATTGAAATGTAATAGTTTAAGCTATAAAATTTCTAGAAGAAAATACAGTGGAAAAATTTTATGAACTTGAATTAGTCAAAAACCTCTTGTACAGAACACAAAAGGAGATCATAAACAAAAGAAAACTGGACTTAAAAGTTTTCAACGTTTGCTCTTCAAAAAATTCCATTAATACAAAAACAAAAGGCAAGACCCAAACTAGGAGAAACTATCTCCAAACCATAATTTGGTAGAAGTCATGTATTCAGAACATAAAAGACCTCTTATGATTTAAAGTAATGGGCAAAATATTTGAATGTATACTTTTCAAAAGAAGTAAATTTGCTGGGTGTGGTGGCTCATGCTTGTAATCCAGCAATCAGTACCACATACCGCAGTGCTGGTCATGCCTATGATCCCAGCACTCAGGAGGCAGAGGCAGGAGGATTGCTGAGTTCGAGGCTTGCCTGGGCTACACAGTGAGCTCAGGGCCAGCCTGAACTACAAAGCGAGACCCTGTCTCAAGAAAAAAAAAAAGTAAATTAGAGCAATAAAGATCTACATCATTAGTCAGCAGGAAAACATTTAAAGCCACAGTCAAATGCTGCAACATAGCCACTTGAAATAGGCTAAAACAAAAATGACAGACAGTGCTAAGTGTTGATGGGAATGTACAAAACCCAGATCTTTCCTTCACAGCCGGTAGTGAGGCAAGAGATGAGGGTGTGGCCAGCTGGCTGGGCAAGTGGGTGTGACCTGTCAATCATGTGATTGTCAGTCATCAGCTCCCACACTGTGCCCGGGGACCAGTCAGAAAATGCTACCTTCATCGCAGCACGGCCTTACCAGCTCTGTAAGTACCATACTGCGTAGCACTATAACCTGTGGTCTACTGGGTAAGGAGAGAACTAACCAGAATGCATTTTATTTCTTTTTATTTTGAGCTTAACTCCTTTAATACTGGATCAAATCAAACAGTTAAGGTAAACCCCAGGTAGTCTTTTCCTGTGTGTTCAGCACTTGGACAGCGTGGCTCATCAACTCTGGTCAATTTAGTATCACCCTCTTTCACAAAGCCACTTAACTCTTCTCTTGCGTTGTCATTTAGTGCTGTCACTATAAAATCGGTTTCCTTTGTTTAGACTCATTGTGTTGGAGGTTGATTCTTTTGTTAATGACTAAGTTCACTGTCATAAGGCTTGCAGCCCAGCAACGATAGTAAGAGTCATGATTTTCTGGCTGACTGGATTCTGGTGAATAGGAGTTTACAGAATTTTTTATTCTTCTAGTGCTCATTTTATATTGCATTTTCTCTTATCATTGAATGCATTAATCACCTGAGGCACGAGTAATTAAAGTCCTTAATCCATAATAGAGTTGCTCCTTTTCTAAATGCCAACCCTGGAACATCCCAAAGAGAAAAACTTGCTCACCTGCTTTATCTTGGAATGCTTAGCAAATGTTTTCTCATGTAAATGGATGAGAGGAAGGGAGGGAGGGGGAGAAAAGGGAGGAGGAGCCGCTGGAGAAGGGGAGAGGACAGGCTTGGAGTGATGGGGGACATGGCGGGCTCCGTTCCAGGCATGCGTGAATCCAGGAGCCCTATGGATCTGAATGGCCACTAGGAATAAATAAACGATGTTTCGTGGTGCAAGGAATAGTCTAGGCTGCTCAAACAACCACCAAGTGGGGCGACTTTCTCCTGTGGAAAAGGAAAGTGGGGTCAGACTGGTCTTCTCTCTGCTCCTCTGGGTTTTTTATTTCGTAGTAGTAGGTGTGGCCGAAGGTTTTCTATAAGGCCGGGTGGTAGATGCCACCGTCCTTGCGGGCTCCTCATCTCCACTGCGACACCCCACTGCGTCTCCCTGTGTGAAGGCGCCTGTGAACCGTGCACCAGCAAGGGCTGGTGAGAGCTCAGGTGGAGAACCAGGCAGCGGCCTTATCAGTAGCTGGGCTGCGGTTCATTGGCCTCGGGTTTACAGACGAGGGATGGGGGTGAAATCCAGCCCCATGTAAAGGAATGGAGACAGTCTCATGACCTGGCATCAGTCCTCGGCTGCCCTCTGTGAAGATTTCTGGAGCAGTCACAGTAGGGAGGGAGCGCCGCCCCCTGAGGTGCCTATCCCTGCTCCCCGATCTCTGGACAGGTGCCCGTGTTCAGCCACAGCAGCCCCTCTGCGGGAGCCGGACGCAGCCTTGGAGAATCCTCAGTGCCACTCTACAGACAGTGCTGTTGGTGGCTGGAGTTGCTATGAAAGACGAAATGAGCTCATCCCCTTTGAAACACCTTGATAAGTCTGAGGCATTTGTGCTCACATGGACGTACCTTGAGGACATACTCCTAAATGAAATAAATAAATAGGTCTCAGATGTGTGAACAACGTATCTTTTCTCTGGTATGAGAATGGAAAGATATAAATGAGTTCTAGAATGCACGAAAGATATTGTGAAATAGAAAAACACCCAAAAGGAAAAGGATATGGGTAAATAAAGAAGGGAAAAAAGAATGTAATGTTCAAAAGGGAAACAAAGTTTATGTGTATGGAGGTGAGAGGGTGGTAGGGTGGGCGGGGGAATGGGACAAATGTGAATTAGGTCATGTCATATACTGGCACAAATACTCTCAATGTTGAGTGTGATCATGATGTATATATAAAATGTACCAATAAATTTAAAAAAAATCACACTGGCTATGATAATCAGGATCATGAGCATACGAAGACTGGTTGGTCTTGGTACCTGTTTTTCAAGTTCTCAGAACCCAGGGCCATTCTTTGAGGTCAAATCCTTTGCCTCCTCTGAATCCCTTAAATGGGAACCCAAGATCTTAGTCTTTTTCCAGCGGAGGATGCTAAGGGTCCAATGAGAGACTGTGCATGAAAATGTCTTTAAATAGAAAAATATTGAGCAAAGGTGTTTTTCTATACTTTCAGTACTTGTTTAATTAAAAAAGCATCGAAAAGGTAGGTATCAAATCTCACTTTGTTTCTTAAAATATGGATAGCATCAAGGGTGTGGATGAAATCCCCGCAAATTTCCAAGGTTTACATGAAACTATTCAGGAACTGGGACATGAGAAAATTCTCCGCCCATAGAAATGACTTTATTTTGAGAAATTAGGCCAAACGTTTCACTTCTACAAGCCTGACGTGTGAACGGTGTTGCCTAAGGTGTCCTGTGTTCACACATCTTACAGACACCAGTGCCACATCTTCCTGAAATAGTTCCTAAAGGACAGGGACCCAAGCGCGGTTAATAGTAGGAGTTGTGTTGGGTGGAGACAGCAGTGGGTGGGAGCCTTGGAGGAAGCTCTTGAGGGATCTCCAGGACTGGCATGCTTTTGGGTTTCAAGTAACAGGAACCAATACTGGGTATCGAACTCTGGCCCTTGTGCATCCAAGGTTGGCACGGTATGACTTGAGCTAAATCCCCAGTCCTAGGAAAGACTATGTTTTAAAGAAGCAAAGTTGTCTTGAAACAGGGTGGTAAAGGCAGGTGAGCTTCAGGAGCAAGAGCCAGGGGGCCTCTCTGTGTAACTCTTTATTCTCTCTGAGTGCGATTGTTTTGTGTTCCAACTGCTCTCTCTGTCTTTACTGGCCTGGTTCTCCCTCCATCTCGTCCACAGTGGGAGATTATCAGTAAAACTTCTAGGTGAAAATGCCTCCAGCCTCCCGCTGAATGTGTGTGCACCAAGCTCTTAAGGAACTCGACCCACAGTGTCAGTTCCCGGTGCCCAGAGGGCGACCGTGGGCCTCAGGAACTTTCCTCGCTGTGATCAGATACAGTCAGTATTGCACAGCGAGGACATGAACATTTCAAAGAGTTAAAAGGAAGTGTTCTTCTCGGGGAAAGGGGAATCGTCTTGCTGCGCGGCAGGCACTGCCGAAGACAGCCCCTTCCGATCCCGTGGAGAGGCGCCCTCCGGCTTCTGGGCTGATCCTGGAGCTTCCGGTGCGGGGCTGCGCTCAGAGGAAGGAGACGACTGTGGCCCCGTCGGCTCTGAGCGTTTCATCCCTGATGAGCCGATCTTTCTAATAACCCTCGGCCTGTGTTTTCAGCCCGCCTCCTCTCTCGCGGGGACCGCTGAGGCCCCAGGCGAGGACCGCGGTGGACCAATGCTCTTTCCAGGGCCCGGGGATGGAGAGTAGGACCTAGCGCTGTGTGGCGTTCTGCTAGAGGACAGTGTGTCCCAGGCTCCCCGCAGGACCGCAGGAAAGGCTGGTCGAGGAGCTCTTAGGGCCTTGCTCTTTCTGTAAGTGGACGCGAGGACCCTGGAAAGCTTTGGGATGAGAGGAGGACACTTTTCTTCAGGGTCCTCCTCACTCCGTCAGCAGCACAGTGCTGGGCACTTAGCGGCTGCCCCAGATTCCTGCCAAAGCAGCATCTCTGAGAGGAGATCGAGGGGGAGAGGATCGCAAGAAACACATGGGTGGTTGAGTGAGCCGAGAGAGGGTCCCCTAGAGTAAAGCTGGAGGAGACGCTTGCTTTGGCACCCACAGAAGTCCTGTTTAGTGGACTTCTCACCTGGGCCTGTGTCCCTGTCCTAGTGCTCTGGAGCCCACAAGTCCTGCCCTATATGCTAAGCACACTTAGCCAGGAGGAGGAGCAGCGTCTCAGGGTCACACTGAGGTGCACCCTCACTTCTTCCCTTCCGGGGGCAGCACAGCCAGCCCCTCCACGTCCCACAGTCCCCAGGTGAGTCCACGTAGCGGAGATCACAGCTCTTTCTTCAGCAGGAGACAGGAGCCCTCCGTGCACACATCTGTGGGTGGGCGGAGGGGCTACATACTGTTAAGAAGGAAGTGCTAGGAACGTAAAGGACCCTAATGCAAGATGCTAACAAAAGGAAACTTCCATGGGGTTATAAATATTAGGGACTTGACTATTTTTGTAACTTTCTGTAAATCCTAAACTATTTTAAAATTATGTGCGGAAAAAGTGAAACGGAGTACATTTCTTTCTCAAAGTGGAGACTGTTACGGAATATGCAGTGTGCAAACAGGGCTTTCTGTGGAGAGACTCAGTCCCACTCAGGGGATTACTTACCCTCAGGCTCTGTCTGAATCAGTGGCCTCCAGACATTCTCATTTTTCAGAGTAGACGCTGAGGCCCAGATCGGGAAGGTCACTTGCTGTGAGGTCAGACAGAGGCTGACTCAGCTGGGTCTGGAGCCCGGGCCTCCGAGTGCCCACCCTGAGGCGTCTCATGCCCCCCACTGCCTTCCTAGATCCGCTGAAAAGCGGAGCCGCTCCAGTTCACAGCTGCCTGTCTCCTTGCATTCTGCTTTTTACTTTTTACTTCCGTCATTTATATTTTATTCTGGTGCTCAGGGAAGAAAATCTGATATTTGTCCAAATACCAAATGGACTTTGGATTTCATCACTTACAAAACAGCAAATGCGGAGGCTCTGCTCAGGCACAGTCCCTCTGAAGACAGGAGCCCCGGGGGGAGGCCCGGCCAGGGCTCCTGGGTAGGCCCAGGGCTGAGACGTGGCTCCAGCTTCAGGCGAGGCTGCGCAGAGGACCAGCCAGGGTGGCTGCCCAGGCTTCTCCCACTGGGAGGCCGGGATTGTGGGTTTAAGTGGCTTTGAGAGGTTATGGCTGCCCCTGGAGCAGCGTGTGTTCTCAGCCTTGGGTCTGAGCGGCCGCCGTGGCTGGCAGGGCAAGGCCAGGGAGCGGGAGACTAAACAGGCCCAGAGAAGGGCCGTTGCTGGCCTTGCTCTGACCTCTGCAAGGCCATTTCCATACTGAGCAGCTTTCTCTGTCCCTGCCATAGTGAGAGTATTATTAGAAGTAAAGCTTTCCTAGCTTTTCCCACAGTGATAAACCCTGGATATCCAAGGGCTCCTGTGTGGTTGACTATGCCCTATGTGCTCCGATAATTTATGCACTAAATATGGAAATGATGTGTCCCTGTGTTGGGCCAGTGCCAGAGCCAGCCGGACAAAACAGCGGGGTCGTGAAGTCGAGGGGCGCGGATTAAGAAAAGAGAAGAAGATAGGAAAATGGGCTCGGGAGGACCTCTCAGTCAATACTGAGCAGGCACCCTTTTATTGAGCAGGTTGTATTTATACTTTTTCAGAGGGCCAACATGGCCTCAAAAATGGTTACATTTTATCTTATAGGAGAAGAAAAACAGGAACAAAGCACCCAGGAAATCAGCACACAAACAGGAGAAGGATGTCAACTAGCACACACTTAATTAACTCTATTCGAATTTAGTCTGAACCTACACAGAAACAGGAAGGAAAACACCATGTTGCCAGCTTGAGGAACAGAGGTCAGGGGTCCAAGTCAGAGGTCATTTACCTTCTCAGTCAGGCCTCCCAATGCAGCGATCCGGAGGTCGCAGAGCATCTTGGGAGCTGGGCGGCACTGTTAGGTAGAGTGCAGATCTCGCAACTGCTAGTTGGTGCAGCACCCAGGCAGATCTCCAGGCCTGAAAAGTCTCCTCCAGCAGGGTCTGCTCCCCACAGACCAGTCAGTGTTAACCTGGGTCTTCCACTGTGTCACCCGTTCTAAGCATAAATTCGTGACCCCTGGACACTGTCATTCTGTAGATGAGGCAACTGAAGCCCAGAGATGAATCAACCTGTCGAGGTTCGCAGAGATGGTCTTGAGGTGCTGGAAATGGAACCTTTTGGCTCTGGAAATGGAACTCTTTTGTCCTTCTTGGTATTGGGTTGGAGATTATAGTAGGGAAGGAATAGTAAGTTTATGTTCTGGAATTCGAGCCTGTGCTAGTATGAGGAGTATAGAGACCATGAGGCTGATTGCCCAAATTTAAATCTCAGCCCATCACTAAGCAGCTGTGCTGTGTGTGTAATTTAACCGCCCTGGGGTTAGGGTTCTTCTTCTGTAATAGAAAAGTAACAATAGTACTGATTTCAAGGGGACATTTGGGATTAAAAGTCTTAACAAGTAAATAGTATTTATTTGGCTCATACCAGCTGCTAGTATCTATCTATCCACCTGTCTATCTGTCTATCTGTCTGTCTGTCTATATATATTTCATTCTTACTGAAAAGCAGTTTAAAGGATATCTGCACTTTGGAGATTGGGACATGAGCTCTTGAGCAGTTATATCACACGCCGACTGCATGCAGCAGGGTCAAGCTGAGATCAAACCTTACCTCTCTGTTCTGTTCCGGAACATTCACCAGGTTGTCTGTGAACAGCTTGCAATTCCTCAGACCAGAATTTCTTGGCTCTCTATAGAAGCAGAATATAAATACAACTTCTGTTTGTCACAGTATAATGCTGGTATTACCACAAGTCCTAGAGTTTTCACCTCCTCCTTTAAAATTATTGCCTCCAAATAGGGAAAACTCCATTTTTCTAGGTAGAAAGGAAGGGACAGAATCAGGAGTCCACAATCTGAACTCACAAACTGACCGAGATACAGTGGCAGCATCAAAGAAGAAAGATACCATTTTTTTTTTTTTTTTGCCATGGGCAAGATGTCTTGTGTTAGTGGTTTCAAACTTGGCTACATAAAGTAATGGAAGTTCCTGTGGGAAGGACTAGCTTTCACCGTGCTGGCGAAGAGCACACAAAACGGTCCTAGACGTGCTGCCACCGGAGCCTCATTTGTGCAGCCCGGCCAGGGTGCTTGGGGCACGTCGCGGGCCTGCTGTGCTCTCAAGGGCTCCTCGCCTCCTCCAAGGTTCACAGTTATTCAGCGCCTGTACTGCCCTTGATGAATCTGTGTATCTGACTGAAACCCACAACACACAAAGGCATATTGACCGGGAGGTGGCGGAACTGGTCCGCACAGTGGACAATTCCAAGGAAAGCAGCGTGAACAGCTAAGTTTCAGATCGGAAGTGAGATCATAGTTGTCCTTGCTGGAATGTTCAGTCCAAAAGAGGATTAGTCTCGTGAGTGGCTTCGGAAGACAAACTGGGTGGGAAATAACAGGAGAAAGATTTTCCATTAGTTTGAGTCAATTTAATTCAATTAACCTGCTCATGACACCTGCTGAGTGCCAGGGTGGGGAAAACAAGGCAGACAAACCCTGTCCTCCCACAGTCACTGCCTTATTGTTGCTTTTATCTCCAGAGCTACAGCCCAGTTTGGACATAAAAATGTTGAAGAAAACATTATACATTATGCACATGGTTTTGCATTTGCTGGTGGCTGTAATCACATGAGCATTTTGTTGGCAGCCTGTCTGCATGGCATAGTAATAAAAAAAGTCCCAAAAAACAATAAAGCCAGAAATAAAGAGAGCAGGTTCTACTTCTGATCCCACCACAAGCACCTTGTGTGATCCCAGGCCTTAGTGTTAACATCCATTAAAAGGCAGCCTGAAATCATGGCCTTCAAACCGAGATTTTATTCCAGTCCATGGTTTTATTCAACTTTCATTTTGTCCCTATATCTCTGGCAGCAGGTCAAGCTGAGATTGAAACTCACCTCTCTATTGTGGAACATTCAAAGAAAGAAAGAAAGAGCGAGAGAGGGAGAGGGAGAGGAAAGAGGAACCAAAACTGTTCTGGGAGGACAGGGCAGATGATTCTTACGAGAGACTTACTGACTCAATATGTGCTTAATTTGAGAATTTCAAACTGGATGGAGAAAAGTCATTGGGAAAGAATAATCTTTGGCACCCACGTCTAGAAAATATATTAGCTTTAGTGCTTAACTATATTTCAAAAGTTGTAAGGAAGTCTTACATTGAGTCTGCCCCGCAGGCGAAGAAGATAGGCTAAGGGCTTCGAAGCATAATTTATTTTTTGATATAGATGGAAGGTGAGGACCAATAGATATGAATCATGGGCATATTGACTTCAAGAAGTGACAGGAAGTTTCACTGAAGCAGTTTCTGGTGGTTATGTTTCATGGAAAATAACCTCACTAAACCACAAAAGTCTTTGAAATTTCTAAGTAAAAAATCCTGGGAGATCTTTCTGGAAGTACTTAAAAACAGATCTCTAATAACGTTCCCACCAGAACTATGAAATTACATGTGTAGGTATCACTTGCAAATTGCTCATACTATGGGAGAGTCTAAGGTTCTGCCCTTGGCAGGTAACACTTTGGATGTTTAAGGATGTTTCAGAGTAGAGGTAAAGAAAAGAGCATCCTCAAAAGCAGTGTAAGGCACAGAGCATTTTCAGTGTTTACTTGTTTGAATGAAATCAGATTGGAGAGAGAATGTAGTCAAGTGATAAGGTAATGTGCAGAGAGGGAGACCCAAGGTTCCGAAGGATGTTGTAATCAGTACACGTTTGCAGGACGCAGCGTTCACACTGTCGCTGGGGAGCTGATAACGCACAGCACGCCCCTTGACCCCTCGCCGCTTCCCGTGCCTCCTCCCCACCCCCTCCCATTGGTCGCTTGGTCCCGGTCACATTTGCGGAAGATGCTTCCCTGTTTCCTACAAGTGTTTCACCACGAGTTAATGGGCCAGCAAGCTCAGTGCAGCCTGCTAAGTTGACCCAAGTGCCAGCGTCTGGACTTTATAGTTCTCTTCCCACCAGAGCAGGGAGATGCTGGTCCAGATGGCAGGAGACCGGCGATGCGTCTTACTGCCCAAGAGAGTTTGCAGGAGGCTGGACGCTCTTTATCAAGTTTAAGTAGCGGAGTATACAGGGGTAATGCGTTCGGGAAATGTATTCATTGGGCTTGTGATTGAATGTCCACAGATCCAAATTAATACTCCACACTTAGGCTTTTAATTCCAACATGAATGAAAATTTCAAGGTGCGGTATTTGAGGCTGTCGCCCCTCCCACCTTCTCACAGGTAAGCTGCAGTCTCTCTGCTAGAAAAAACGCAGGGAAGATGGAACTGCCGCTACCCGCCGGCCCTTGCAGGGCCCCCGCCTTCCTGCCTGCCCTTCGGTAACCCAGCCACGAGACCCAGTGCTCAGCAGCACCCCAGGAATGGTGTCTCTTCTTTTCCAGGATGTATGCACTGTGCGAAAAGTATGGCGGTCGTTAATGACAGCACTGGACACACTGGCATGAGTGAACTGGACACACTGGCATGAGTCCTTCCCCGGCCCCCATCTCGCTCTGAGCGCCGCGGCCCCGGCCTCGCCATGGTCTGCGGCTGTCTGGAAGCCCCCTGTGGGGAGGGTCGGCACTAGGTGCAAAGTCCCTAGCTTGTGCCACCCCGTGGGCCGGGGGCTTGGGGAGACACCCGGCTGGCCGGCCCTCCTCAGGTGTGTTCACAGACCGGCTCTGCGTGACTTCCGCTTCCCCCAGCCCAAGAGGCAGGGGCCCCGCGAGGCACAGGGCCGGCACCAGGGCGGCAGGAGCACTGGGTCTTCAGCGCCTCGCAGGACTTGGAGTCCTACAGTACATGACTTCAGAGGTCCAGCGTCAGGGCTTTTCGTGAGGGTCTGCTTCTCATCTTGTCCAAAGAGAATAACAGGCGGTTTTGAGGGAGAAAAGGCATCGCCCGATAATTCATCCCCACACGTGCTCCCGGCACCAGTGGCCGCGAAAATTGTAGCAAACTGTGCAGTCAGCCAAGTGCTATGGCTCAAACTCATTTAATATCAGTTAAAATATAGTCTTGCAAATGCAGCCACTTTCTGTTCCCGCAGACAGATGCTGCGGGAAAGTGGCAGAGTAGACAGTGTCCTCGTCCGAGGCCTGTGGGGAGCTGGGGAGGCCCTTGGGCGGCGGGGTCCCCGTGCCCGAGTCTCCCAGGGCAGAAGCAGGAAGCGGGTCTGCACATCTGTTTGGGTCCTCACGGTCTCGAGCTGTTTGTTAGCATTTCTTTTCACACAGGTCAATGCAATGACCGGCCGTTTCCATTTTTCTTTAGTTTTTGAGATGCGCCCGGCACGACTATCGATGTTCTGTGGTTAGACACGGTGCAGATCAGGCTCCAAATGCCCGTGCTTGTTCCTGCCAGGAAAAGCTGGTGTACAAACCCCGATCTGAAGTGCACAGAGTCATCTTGACCCGGGTGGGGGCAGCTGGAAACTCGCCTCCCCTAAATCAAACCCGAACAGCTCAGCGATATCGCCACAGCAAACCTCAGTCCCAAGGCGCAGAGTGCCAGCTCTGGACCCGGGCTGTTCCTGGACAGGCGTGAGTGGGGGCCCCGGCCCTGCCCGTTCCACTCTGTGCAGGGCGCACCCTGGCTCAGCTCACTGTGCCCTCACTGGGCTGGGAGCGTCCGCTGGGCATCGGAGATAGCTGTGGGTCGCTCGCTTCAGTGACAGGACAGGAGTCACAGCGACCTGTCGTGCTGAGAAGCATCCGGCTGAGGTGGACGCCGAGCTGCCCAAGGCACAGTCGCAGTGGCTTTGAAGGGAGAGGAACGTACGCAGCACGGGTCAGAGCTTCCTGCAGAAACCTCAGGCATCGTTATACTTCTGCGGTGTTAAACGTGGGATGGAGGCTTTCCCTGAAATAAAAGTGATTAGGATAAAGCAAATGTCACCCTAAGGGGTCTTCACAGTCAATGGCCATGTGGATTTTGATAAAATTTTGTACATGAATTCAGTTTTTGTGTGTTTTTTGGTTAACTTAAATATGAACATATAATTTTGTTCACGTTTGATTACTAGACTATTGTACAAGTTGAGATCATTGGTCTAAAAATCAATCGCTATTCTCACTTATAACAGAGACATGCATTTTATGACAAAAGCCAAGTTACGCCTGGGCTCCCCCCAAACAGGGGTAGGAAACGCATTAGTGAGAGTCTGATCTGCTTCGAGTGTGCGAGGCAGTGACGTCAAACACGAGCACGCGTGCGGAAACAGTCCAGGCGCAGAGCGGCGTGGACGGGCGGGTCTCGAGTTCGCATCCGCACAGGCGCCAGCGACGGGGGTTTGTTGAGTATTAAGATGTCCTAGGGCTTCCGTCGTGCAATGGTGGCCAAGTGTCCGAGGAGACCTTGTTGGGCCTGGCTGAGCGGAGGCCGCGATCCTGCCCGTCTGTTCGTGCTGGTAACGGGGTCCCGCGCGCTGTCTGTGAAGTGGAGATCCGGGGACCCCTTCTAATCCTTGCCGGGGCGCACGCGCTTGACCCAGTGCAGAGCGGGAGCTTCGAGCCACGTGTCCCGTGGACCTCGTGAGGCGAGACCAATACCTTCGGAAAAACACACCCCGTCCGGAGTCTGTGCACAGGCATGGCTACCAAAGCCACTTTGCTAATTTTGTACATGTATTTTTATTCAACTGTATTAGGTTTAATTTAATTTTCTCTCACTAACTTCTTAAGGTAGAGGCTTATTTAACTTACTTGAATGAACGTGCTCTTGCTTGAGAAAGGAATATTTTGTATAAATATCGGTTCACGTTGATTCTTCTACGTCTTTTCTCATTCTGTGTCTCCTAGTTCTATTGATTGCTGAGAAGGAAATGTGGAGAACTTCAGTTTCACTGTGAGTGTATCTACTGCGTTGAAGTGTGTTGGCTTTTGTTTCATGTGCAGTGGGTGCGTCTGAAGACCTGTCGCCTGCCTCTTCCGTCTTAAAGCAGGAGCTTCCCTCTAAGATGTCGCTGCGATCACACCCCGGGAGCCTGCGTCACGGCGGCAGGCTTCCCCTGTCCTCTGTCCCTGCTCCTATTTCTATCATTAACTTTTCTTCTACACTGGTTTAATCTCTTGACACAGAATGACTGTCTTTGTTCTAAATGGTCAACTATGTTTTTAAAAACTGAAAAAATGAGGGCAAAGTTTCTCATATTTATCCTTCTCAACACATCTTATATCATTTTCCTTGAACCTAATATAAAATCCTTCAACATTCTTCATTGTGCACATTTTCTTGTGATATGTTATGATGAATTGAGCTTCATGAAAGATATTATAACTCAGTTTGATTTTTGAAGAGTACTTTTATTTGTGAGGGAACTCTAGGTTAGGAAGTTTACTTGTCAGTTTTCGCTGAGCTTTTTTGTTTTCTGTCTTTGCTTTGTTTCTGATGAGGACACTGAAGTCTTATGTTTGCTCCCATGTAAAATATGTTTCTCCTTCAATTTTAAGATTTTGTCTTGACACTAATTTCAGCATGCAGTACTGAGTTTATGCTAATTTAGGATATGCCATTGTGTGATTTTTCATCAGGCTTGGGTTCTGATGTGTTGCTTGGATATATACTTGGTTTATGATTTAATAAATATGAGATATTATTGCCTAAGACATTTTTCTATGCATTTTCTTCCCTTTTTACTTCTTTCCTTCTTAGAGACTTAATTTCAGTGGCTTGGATAGCTTGCTGTTGACCTACAAGTCACTGGCTCTGTTATTACCATTTTTAAATTGTTGGTGCTCTTTGTCCTATAGTTTTGTTTTTATTCTGTTATTGTGTCTTCAGGCTTAATGATCTTTTTTTTTATCTAACCTACTTATAAATCTGCTCAATGAATTTTTCATTTCACATAATGTGTTTTGTAATTCTAAATATTCCATGAGTTTATTTTTTCTATGTTCTCTTTCTTTTCTTATAATGCTTTTTTCCTTTTCATTTCATGATCATATCTATAACAGTTCTTCTAAAGTCTTCAACTGCTACCTTTGTTATCTCTTCACTTCTATTTCTAATATTTATGATCATATTTTCGGCCTCTGTACATTTAATAATTTTTGGGTGTGTGCAGTATAAATTGCACAGTGTTGGGTCTATGAAATTATCACCTTCCTCTAAAGAACGTGGGTTTCCTTTGGCTCCTTTTGTGATGAGCACCAGTTTTAAAGCTTGTTTTCAAGCTCTGAAGCTGGATGAGCAGAGTCCATAGTGTGAACTGTCTCTCCCAGGGAGCAGCTCTCTGGAGTCTCTTCTGGACGTCCCTGGGCTGCGTGGGTGGTGCTGTGGTGGCTATGGGGCTTTTGTAGTTCGTAGTTCCTAATAATTCTTTGTTTGGTCTTGTGCAAACCCACCCTGTGTTCGCATAAGATATGGGGAACCAGTGCGGAGCTGCAGAGCTTGTTCTCACTGACTCCGGCTGTCCCAGTCTTCCTGGACTCTGACTGCCTCCGTGGCAGTGTTTCATTTGCTCGTCCCTGAACGAGTCTGAAGAGTGTTTCCAGTTAGGAAACAGCGGGATTATCTCATCTCACTTCTTCTTTCCCTTCTCCCATAGGTTGAACTCACGCACAGTCCATTGATCAACATTGAAACAGGCGTTTCAGTGATTTGTGCTGTTTCTAGTTGTTTGTGGCAAAAGATAAAGACGTGTTCTTGCTACTCCACTGGGAAATTAGAAAGGCTAAAAATTAAATTTTGAGCTGCTGGAATATTGGAGGAAACTAAGCCTCACTTAGAGTTCTCAGAAGCAGTACAGATAATTGCTCAAGATTGCTTATCATTGCCTTCAGAACAGAGTAAATAAAACAATAATCTTTTGATCTCTGTTCCTGGGGTTCTGAAATATTTATCGTGTTCTTGTTTTAAAAGAATAACAGTAATGCTTAGAACAACACAGATCAATCTCAATTTTGGTATAGTCCTAAGAGCCTCTATAGGCTACTTGGCATAATTCTAGTCATAATCCTTTTCTTGAAATCTTGCTCTTCTGTTAGACCCAAGCTCCGTGAGGAACAAAGTGTGTGTATGTTCAGTGGGTATTTTTTGAAGTGAAGGAGGGAATGGTACTGATCTCCTCCAGAGAGTGAGGCAATAGGGATTCTTGAGAGAATTAGGCCACTGGTAAGGGAGAAGCAGGGAAAGCTGAGGTTTCAGGAAAGGGATCCGGTGTCTAGGAATGCTGACAGAGGCATATCTACATCTCAGTCCGCACTCTAGTAAAGAAGCCTTTGTCACCAGGGTGAGTGTGCTCAACAGCACCAAGGAATAGCACTCAACTAGGCCATGTGACTCAGTGGAAAAGCTAAACTTTGGAACCTAATTACATCAAGCTGCTGCACCAAAGCATCATAAACCAAGTGACTTGGACAAACAAACAACAAACAAACATGACTGTCTAGCAGTCCTGAAGGCTAGAGGGCAAAAGTCAAGGTGTCAAGAGAGTTGACTTCTAGGTCTGCGTGGGAGCAGTCTCTTGGCCCAGTGCTCTTCTATTGTCTTGTCATTTCTTGTTGGTAGGAATGTTGTCTTGACACCTGCCTTCCTTTCCTGGAATTCTCCCTCTGATCATGCCTCGGCCCCAGTCTTCTCCTTGGTGCAGGCACCAGTTACACTGGATGTGATGCCTGCCCCATTCTCAACTTGAGGTCCTATTACTTAAGCACCCTGCCAGTAAATACACTCACACTGTGCCATGTTGATAGTCTGGACTTCAGTGTTTGAATTTCAGAGTAGCACATTCATCTCATAACACCGGTGGGCCTACAGTGGATCCTGTCTCCCTCTTCCTGACTGGGCTTGTTTTCACATTTGAAAATGGAGATGATAATGCTTCCCTTGCAAGCGACTTGTAAATGCAGAATGAGATACTGTCCGCAAAGCACTCAGCTCGAACCCGCCACCCCAAACACCCAGCAAATGGGGCTCTCATGACTCATTGGTTGGCTGCAAATACTGTATTGAATGGATATATCAAGAAATAAATCCATTTTCTATTTGGTTTGCTTGCCCACTGGAAATAGATCTGCTCTTTATGAAATGCTTGCCAATTGCCTTTTTAGGTGGCTTTCTTGAGAGGCAGAAGATGACTATTGAATCACAAGTGCTAAATAATTAAGCCAAAGCAAGAGAAAGCTGATAACTATCCCTGTTCTGTGCATTACAACTGCAGACCAATATCTCCTAGATGTGAGCCCTGAAAGTTTTATCTATTTAATGGAATACTAATCGACTAACAATATAGCAATAACTTGGACGCCCTAC
This sequence comes from Thryonomys swinderianus, assembly GCA_004025085.1. NCBI lineage: Eukaryota > Metazoa > Chordata > Mammalia > Rodentia > Thryonomyidae > Thryonomys > Thryonomys swinderianus. Next base: position 33,796 of record PVIC010002516.1, read on the forward strand.
TCCTGAGAGATGTTGTAATGAGGAGCTGGCCCCCTTCTAGGCTGCAGAGCTACCACCCTTGTTCCATTCGGGTAAGTAACTTTTCAGCTGCGTGATCGCCCTAGAGGACATTGTTTCCTTTAATACGGCCCCCTCCGTTTTGCTTACCTCAGCAGATTCATCCCAGCAGTGCTCCTCAGACTGACCAGGACTTTAACCTGAGCCACCTTCTCCTTGGAGGAAAGGGAACATGAGAAGAAATCCACAGTTGGAAGGTAGATATTACCATCTTGAGCATTAAGGTTCTAGAGATTGGATTCATTTTCCCCTACTTTAACTGTAAGTGGTTTTAAATTTGCTTGTTTACTTATTTCTTCTATGATTTTCCAGATGAACTATCTGTCACGACGTTTTTCCAACATCCTGTTACACTACTGTTTGTCAGGGCTCTGTGGGGGTTTTTAGGTTGGGTTACAGGATTGGAGGCTGGAGAGTCTTGATGGCCGTGTGCACACGGGACAGTTGGAGGACCCAGGAGGTCTTCAGTCTGAGATGTCGGGGCTTCAGCACAAGAGGAGCCACGGTCTCTCTGAAGCCAGCAGTCCAGAAGCTCCCTGGGGAGATGCTGGTATGGTTCGTGTAGGAATGCCACAGGAGCTGGAGGCTGCTGTATACGGGTGATGGCGCCAGCAAAAGATACACCCACTCCTGCAGAACAAGCACACACTGACTACCTCCTTCTTCCACTTTTTGTTCCAAGCCAGTTGGATGGTGCCACCCATGAGCAGGGTGGGTCTTCTCTTCTGTTTGCTGCTCTACACGCTGATCGTCTCCATAAACAGCCCCACTGTACATCTAGAAGTGAGCTTTGCTCATCTCCCAGGCATCTATTCATCCAGTCAGAGATAGATTAGCTCTTTCAGGATTTTCTCTAAGTATAATCCTTGTCTTTAAAAATCTGTCCCACTTTGTCTTTTGAGATCTTGGAACATTTTAATTGATCGTGAACTGGGAAGAAACCCTTTAGTCTTCCCTCCTTTTTTCCCTGGGGCTACAGAGGACTTTCCCCCACTGTTCCCTCCTCGTGAGGGAAGGCTGCCCTCCCTCTGTGGTCAGCCACCTCCCTGAGGACAGGGCTGACAGGGCAGGGTGGCCACAGGCTATGATCTCCAACTGTCTGATCAAAAATATCAGGATTCGTAGGATTCCTTCTTGTTTGCTTTTTTGTTTTAATTGAATTCTTTATTGGTACCTTATATGCACAGCTCACAATCACACACAACATTGGGGAATTTGTACCAGTATGTGACACAGGTCAGTTCTCATTTTTACCCACATCCCTACCCACCCACACCCTCCCCTCCCCCTATATACATATTCTTTTATTTTTTTCCAGATCATATTTATTCCATCCCCTTATTACATTCCCACAGCAAATTCCTTTTGGATATTCCCATTCTACAAAAACTATCATACATTCTAGAGCTCCTTTATAACTACAGGTACTCATATAAAAAAAAGATCTGGTATTTGTGTATCTGTGATCTATTTATTTCACATATTAGTGTGTCCTCCAGGTGTATCCATTTGCACATAAATGAGTGAATCTTGTCATTCTTTATGGCAGAATAATACTCCATTTTAAAAAGAAACCACATCTTCTTTATCCAATCTCCAGTCGATGGGCATTTGGGTTGTTTCCAAGATTGAGCTATCACGAACTGAGCTGCTGTGAACAAGGGTGTCCATCTCTCTTTCCAATGTGATTTTTAAAATTCCTTTGGGTATATTCCCAGCAGGGGGATGGCAGGGTCAAGTGGGACCTCTAGTCCTAGTTTTCTGAGGTTTGCTTTTTTCAAAGTTTCTGGAACCCAGGAAGGAATGTTGAATGCTATTTGAGGAACTCTTGTAAGAGACCAAAGGAAGCCAGTGTCTGAGAGTCATCAACAAAATCCGTGGATTTAGCTGAGTGGAGAGAGCTATGTCAAGAGAAATTTTCATTTATTTCCCATTATCATTCAAACCACTGTGATAAAAACTGCACGGTACTGGCAAAGTAACAAACCCGAGGACCAGTGGAATAGATTAGAAGATCCAGTGACAACTCCAGATACACGAAGCCACCTCATCTTTGACAAAGGAGCCAAATATCCTCAATGGAGGAAAGACAGCCTCTTTAACAAACAGTGCTGGAAAAACTGGGCTTTAGCCTGCCAAAAACTAAAGATAGATCTATCTCTTTCACCATGTACTAAACTAAAATCACAATGGATTTGAAACTTAAACATTAAAACAGAAACAATAAACCCATTATCATTTTAACAAGTGTTTTGAGAATTGGTATTTTCAAAGGGCGAGTCTAGTGAAGCAGCTGAGTGGTAGAAACCCAAGACCCAGAGAAAGAGGGAAGTGATGGTATTTACTGAGCTTCCACCTAAGACTCAGGTACAGCGTGGTGCACATCATTTGCATAATTTCATTTAGATTGGAAGAAGGCAAGTCCAGTAAAAAATAGGCTACCAGTTTTGCCTTGAAATGCCTTTTCTGGTTGGTGAAGAAGGGCTGAAAAGCTGCCTCTTTTTTTTTTTGAGACAGGGTCTCGCTTTGTAGTTCAGGCTGGCCCTGAGCTCGCCATGTAGCCCAGGCAAGCCTCAACCTCAGCAATCCTCCTGCCTCTGCCTCCTGAGTGCTGGGATGACAGGCGTGAGCCACCACGCCTGGCACTGTGGTATGTGGTATTGTGGCTGGTGGGAGTGAGTCTCCACGCCCAGCATTGTATGTGGTTTCCGGGGATCGAACTCAGTACCTTGTGCTTGCGAGGCAGGCGCCGGAACCACTGAGCTAACCCTCCGGCCCAAAGCTGCCTCTTTTGTGATTAAATAGGCTGTGCATTTGAACAGGCCATGGGCAAATGACCCTTCTCCTAGTAAGCCTGGGTTGGGCCTCGTGAACTGCTAAGGAGATAAGAAAGGGAGTTAGACGTCATGTCTTGGAACTGCGCGCTCTTCGCGGAGGAACAGATCCGGAGAGGAGGAAGAGGCGGCCCCGAATCGCAGCGCCGTCCAGTAGAAGAGCTGGGAGCCGAGCTCGCCCGGCGCTCGCCGCTCTGCTTGCTGTTCTCAGCCGCAGCCATGTCTGCAGTTCGTTTCGAGGCCGCCTCCCCTGGACAGGGAAACGGCCAGCACTCGGGGGCGAGCCCCGCACCGAGTGATGGTCCGCTTCGCAATAGCGCGTGCTGCTGTCCCCGTGCCAGGATCGGTGTGGCTTCTCTGCCCTGGGGGTGCCAGGCGGCACTGAGCTACCCGTCAGCAGGCACAACTTGTCTTTTTGACAAGGCAGATCGTATTTCGGCAGAATTATGAGCTGGCGCATCGATCTTCCTGACAGGGTGGAGATGATAACTGGGGGAGGCTCGTCGTGCGCCCCGTTCCACTGGGAAGCTGTTCATCGAAATGTACATTTTTCCCATTACCCTGTCTTGTTGGTAATTTGCTGAAATTGTCCAATGGTGTGATCACTTCTTAAGTGCTTGGCTTCTGGCATATTTAAGGCAATTAGCTGGTGTCTCTGGGTGCTGACTTATTTTGGAAGGATTGGCGATCGCTGGGGGGGGAGGAAGTGCCGTCATCTTCGGGTTGCAGTAAGAAGCTTTTCTTGCAGCCCGGGCTGGACCAGGGGCTCCTCTTCCTATGTTTTCTCTATTGGATTCCTCTTCCCTCTGTATTATTTTGCAGTGATGAGATTTTATTTGTTAGAGGAGAGGTTCCTGTGAAGTGGAATTTTTGAAGTCGGATGGACCTGGGTTCAAACTCTAACTCTGCCACTTACCAGCAGTGCATATTTTGTTAAGTTGCCTAAGTTGTCTAAATCCCAGGTAGCTCATCTGTAAAATGGGTCTGACGAGACCCTCTTACCGGGAAGTTCTGAAGGCCGCACAGGAACGTGTGCTCCGAATACACAGCATGGGCTTATTTAACCAAAGGCAACAACATTCATTCGTCTTTGTTTTCACCGTCAGGTCTCAGGGCGCGGCGTGAGGGCCGCGGGGTGGAGCGCCGTGCGCTGTGCGCGTCTCTTCCCCTCAGAGCCCGCGGGGGCGCAACAGGGTCTCCGAGTCGGAAAACAAGTGGCCGTTTTGGAAGCTAAACCCTGTTCTGGAAAAGCCACATTGCTTTATAATAAGACTGTTTTCTACATTTAATCACCTTTTGTTTTCCGCTTAGCAATGAGTAAAGTGCCAGTCTGTTTCCATGTGCTAAGGGAACGGAGAGATGTTTTTGTCCACACTCCAGCCGAGGTGCCAACGGAGCGCTCGGAGGCGGGAGAGCGGGGGAGGGGCAGGTGGCTTGTGCTTGGCGGGCAGCCAGCCTGCTCTTTTTCAGACATGATCTCATTTTATGCTCACAGCCACCTTGGAAAGTACCTTCTACATAAAGAATTGGGTGTGACAACGTCAGATACGTGCTGGAACTCTAGATGAGGAGGTGGAAGAGCTCGAATTTAAACTCTCTCTCTCTCCGCACCGTGCACCTGGCATGGTAGAGGCCGTGGCAAGAGGGAGCAGGCCCGCCAGCTCCAGCCCGACTGACCCTCCCCTTCCTTTCTACCCGCGGCATCCGCCGGCAGCTTGCGGGAGGCCAGCGCCGGACCGTCGGGATTCGGACGCGTCGTGGGGAGACCCTGAGGCCCTACGCTTGCGTCCCTACACTCGGAGCGGCCTGGAGGCGGGAAAACGGGCCCCGAGCACGATGTGACTGTTGAAGTTAATTTGGGAGCAAACAAGGAGTCACGGAGGACGGCAGCTGTTGGCGGGGTGGGGATCAACCTGGCGGGAAGGGGAACGTGTGGGTTGAAATGCGAAAGATAAGAGGAATTTAGCTTTGCCAACAGTTGGGGAAGCGATGCTTCAGGCAGAGGAGGCTGCAAAGGACACATATATGCTGCCCTCAAGAAGGCGTGAGCAGACGGGCTTAGTTTTCAGAAAGGAGAGCTGCAGAGGCCCAGGTTTGTTTTCCTGGGGAGGAGACCTTTACAGTGGGGAGAGGCCAGGCCTGCCGAGGGTTCGGGGACGAAAACACCGGGGGAAGGGTCCTTACAGAGGACGGGCCAGTGGCGCGGGTGGGTTTGATTATAAACGCTCGGAGGGGGAGAGACAGGAAGCAGACAGAAGGCCACGAGCAAACGAAGGCCTGAGAAGCTTCAATCACTTGAGAAAGAGTCTCCAGTGCTAGTGGCATCTCTGACTTGCTGGTTTTCCAATTGCACTTGGAATGAGGAGACGGTAAGAGTGTGAAAAGCTACTCTGCCCTGGCGAAGAAGATAGGGACTGGAAGTTGGGGTAGTGGTCAAGTCCAGTCTTACCCAATTCAGCAAGTATAAACTATTTTCCAAAAGTGTAGGCAGCTTAGCTGATTAAAGTACATGCTTCAAAATAGCCAAAGGCTCCCTCCACATGCTTGAACTCCAAGCTGTCTTTCATCACGAAACACTTTCTGTATGAAATATTAATTGAAATAATTTCATTTCACAGCCTCAATACTTAAAATATCAATTTAGAAGATGGATCATGCACTTCGAAGCTGGAAGAGATATTAAATGCATCTCTCTCTCTACTTTCTGCTCCCGCGGATGAAGGAATAGATTCTCAAGTAAGGACCCAGGACTAAAGCCAGCCAAAGAAGTGAACCCGGAATGTTGTGGGTTTTTTGGATAAAACAACAACAACAACCAAGAAAATCGGGTTGGTATAGCGCTTAGGACTGATGGGTTCACTGATATTATCTAGAGCTTTCTTGATATTTTGTCACTTGACAAATATTTATTTTTATGGCTTTCACCTGTCTCGAAATCTCCACAGCGAGATGGCTGTTAATGTCAGAGAGCTGCTGAGATCTCATGCTGAGTAAGAGGAAGTGCGGGGACATTTGAAAATGTGCCCAGTGGAGACAGTGACAGACACCTCTCCCAGCATGCCCCTGTTCTCCGTCATGTCATGGCACAGTCTCCTGAAATTTCCAAATTGTGAGAAGCGGCACCTTTGTTCCCTTCAGCCACCTCCTTTGATGCGGTTCCATTCTGGATGCAAATTGTGACAGTGGCGAAGACCTTAGAGATAAACTCATCTCTGAAAATTTAACACTTAGACTGTGGATTTTGTGATGAGCAGACAAAGTGCACACATGTGCTGGGAGCCAGGGGACCCTGGTGCAGCTGGAATTGCTGTGTCCCAAAGGCAGGTTGGGCAGTAACAGAAATGGGGCAGCTGACTCCTCATAAGTAGACTTTACCTCCCTTTGCCAGGGAGGAGGAGTTGGAAGCGGACAGATCAAGCCAGTCCGAGGGTTCTTCTGGGCTGGGTCTTGCACTCAGGAGCGGGTAGAAGTGCTGATCAGAACTTTTCCTCACTTAAGCATTCGATCTGTTCCTTGTATCTGTACTAAGAAAACACTGGGCGGTGGAATGGCTGAAGTCATCAACCTCACACAGTTGAGATTACGTGGACCAGTGCCCAGGAATCCGCTAAGCAAGTTAGTCCTTCTCTTGTGCCCCGGCCTACTGGCTGACATTACTAATGGACCAGGGCATTGTTTTCCCTTTGAGACCTACAATCTTTTGAACACTGCATTCTAGACAAAGACTGGCAAAGAGGGTGGAACTGAATCCCAGTCTTTGAGAGAATTGAATGGTACAGAGTAGAGGAACATCCATAAAGATGGCTCTGAGTACGCTGAGTGCTACAAGGAGACAGAGGACATAGGTTGGGCCTTCATGGATGGGTATAATTTGAGCAGGTAGAGAGCAGTCATGGCAAAGATCGCTGTGGGTACTCAGTAAAAACGGGAACGGCTTGCAACTTGGAAGAAGGTTGGATTGAAAATGTCCGTCCACACAGAAAAACGTGGTTATGTAAGGACCAGGAGGAAACGGTGGGACAAGAAAGTCAACCACGTTGTTTATACAACTTTGTTGTGCTAAGAAATATGGAGCCATCATAGGCTGGCAAAGCAGTGCGACATGGTAAAAATAGTGAGGAAGACGGTGGAGTCAGGGAAGCCAGATAATGCAGACACTAAGGGAATTCGGGGTCCGGGGAAATTCCTGAGACAGCGGGAAAGGCCGGAAGAAACGCAGCTCCCTCTCTGCGGGGTACTGAGCCCTTTCGTGTGGAGCACCCATCTGGCTGCTGGGGGTACAGTCCAAGCAAGACAGAGACGACGATGGTTGAACAGTGTTTGCACTGTGCTCAGGAGGGACAGGCGAGGAAGACCCTGCTGTACGTGGACGTCCCTCGTGGCCGTGAGGAGAAGACACGAGGGTGACAGAGAGCCCCGGAAGGGAGGCGCGATGTGGACTCGGCTGTCAGGGAGCGGGGGAGGGGCCCTCGGCTGGCGCCTGGGTGCAGCGGAGGGTGGAGCTCGAGCTCGGCGCTGGCGTCACCGGAAGGGAAGGTTTGGGGCGGTCGCAGCCGAGGGAGCGAGCGGGTCCTGCGGCCGCGGGCGGAGGCCTGCGTGGGAGGGGCGGGCGGCGCCTCTCCAGGCCGGTAGTTTCCAGGGAGCCCCCGGGGCCTTCCCAGAATTCCCGGGCGCCTCAACGCATTCGCTTCACGGGAGTTCTGTCTGTTGGTGTTTATTGTGTGAAGCTTAAGTTGATGACACTAAAATATTTATTAACTCATTTTATGTGAATAATAATACACATTTTAACTAAAAAGATCCATTTTCCAAAACGACAACCATTGAGTGAAAATATTGGCATTTGCTCAATTTTGCAAATCTCTCTAAGGCATGGCTTCGTAGAAGACAGCTGGATTCTCACATCTGTCTCTAATTGGTACATTCACGAGGCTATAAATATGGAAAAGACAAACACATTCTTACAGAAATGACGTGGAGCCCCCAGATTCCCCGAAAGGACCCCGGGGATGCTCAGAGGGCCTCTGTCTCGGGCCGCTGAGGGACTTGGGCAGGGACCCTCGGGGCGGGAGCCGGGGGCACCCGTAGTCCAGGGAATGAGGGCCGGTGGCTTGACGGAGGGCGGCTCCCCGGGAGAAGTCAGGGCTCCTTCTTGTCTCCTTGATTTCAAGCCGCTTCCTCTTCCCCGTCTTTCTTCCTTCATCCGCACCCCGTGAACTCAAAGCCAGGAAAGTTTACAGTGAGAGAAATGCAGGGAGTTAATGGCTCACGGGGTCAAAGCAAGATGTCTTTCCTCAAGTCAAATATTCTTTTTGTTATTGAAAAGAATCAAATAATTAGCATTTTCTGGAAACTGAGGTGATCATTAAGCTACCACTTCATAAGCAAATATTTTGATTTCTATTTTAGTTGTCATATGTGTAGACATGTCAATTATGATCAGTATGCATTTACACTAGCATACCTTTTTAACCTATTGTGTATATAATTCCCCATGTTTCCACGTAATTTCACGTATAAAATCTGTTACTGTGTGCCCTGTTATTCTGTCATAATTTGTAAAATTCTCCCTAGCGATAGGCATTTCCATCACCTACATTTCCATCTATTCTACATGCTGTAGTTAGGATTCTAACAAACACATAATTTTCCACCTAGTAAGTGATTATTAGGTTGTAATAAGGAGCCAAGAGTATGGCTGGCTTTCTGGGGGCTTTCAACTCAGGGAGTCTTTCCCCTGGGGTTAAAGGACACCCGCTTTGTGGAGCGACTGGTAATCAACTTCCAGGAAGCTCAGCTTCAGGGGACTATCTCAGTGGCCTCTGCTGACCCCAGAAGCCACAGTAGCCTCTTTTAATTGTGAGTTAGAACATGTCATCCATCTCCTTAAGGTCCTCTAAGCACTTGGCCTCATCAGTCTAGAAGATGAGAAACAGCCATAAACACATATTGTCCAGGGAACAGGGCCACTGGTGCCCCTTCCCTGAGCCCCGCCTGCCCTGCCCTGCCCTCTCTGGCTCACCCTGACCATTCTCTCTTTCTTCTAGCTGGACAGACCTCTTATGTGATTCTCTAATGTGTTCTTCCTTAGCGTCATGTGTGTCCATTGCTCCCTCCTGGTCCACACAAACACTGTCTTATTGGAGAGGTCCCCTCTCAATATTTTTATAAAACATCATCTTCTCTTCCACATGAGCCACTCTTGCTAGTCTTCCTCCTTGTTTTCTTTCTCTCCATATTACTTATCATCCTCTCTAATAGCCTCATTTCTCTGTGTATTGTTTTGTGGTCCAAGAGCTGGGGAAAATTTCCTGTTCTTTATTGTATGCCTTGCATCGAAAACAAGTCCTGGCTTAAAATAAATGTTCAATGATTTTTTTTTGAGACAGGGTCTTGCTTTGTAGTTCAGGCTAACTCTGAGCTCACTATGTAGCCCAGGCAAGCCTCGAACTCAGCAATCCTCCTGTCTCTGCCTCCCGAGTGCTGGGATGACAGGCGTGATCCACCATGCCCGGCTGTTCAATAAATATTTGTTGAACTGTTGAAAGGATGTAAGATGCTCAGGGGTCATCTGCTCCATGGTATCTGCATCTGGAAGGATGAATGCAGAATATAAAACCTTTTAAAGAATTAGTGCATGTTAGTTACACAGAATACTGGGTTTTATATGGCAAACTTGTATATTCCAACAACACACTTTGATGCTCCCCTACGTGCCAGTCTCTCCCCCTTCCTTAGAGAAGTCCCTACTTAGGTCCCGACACAGTGACACCTGTGCCTCTTTCAAGACTTCCTGCCCCCTCACCTGACTACCTACCTGTTCCTGTGAGCCTAGAACTTCTGACCCTCGCCTTCTGACACTCTCCCAGGGCGTCCAATTGAGCACTCTGTATTTATACCTAATCTTCTATATTTTTTAAAAGAAATACATTAAAGAATACATTTTAAACAGTTGATAATTTTTTAAAGTCAGTACTATATTAAGAAATTATTTCCTAGGAGCCTATGGAAGCCAGGTGAGTGGGACCCACTTCTAGCCTGGGACCCTGCTTTGTGCTTCCTGTATTGTAACAGGAAGCAGCTGCCTCAGCTCTAGGAGAATTACCTTATTTTTCATGCTTTGGTGCCTTTGCACTATGGTTTCTTCTGTCTTAAATGTTCTTACAAAGTCTTTTGATACTTTTGACACTCAACCCAAGCCACTCCATCAGAAGCTTTCTCTGACCTACTGCAGCAGAAATGATTAGTCCTCTCTGTAACATTGCCGTGTCTGATAGGCTCCTCATACTCCACAGTCAATGCTTCCTAAAATATCTCCCTTCACAACCTATTCTGTTTCAGATGTTTCCTAAAATAGACAGTTTTCGAAGGGAGGGATGACATAGCATCCCCTTCACTTAACAGGAGATGTTGGAACATAGCAGAAAAATAAGAGCTTATGAGTACAAGAAGGAAAAAAGTTGTTGGCTTGAAGCTCTAAGCACCAAAGGGATGTTTTCAGCCAGCTGTGGCTGTTATTGTTACCACCAAGGGTGAGCGGTCTCTTTGATACTTTTTGATTTTGAGAAAGCAGTTTACAGCTCATGTTATTTCCTTTTCTCTTTCTCTTTCTTTCTTTTTTTTTTTTTTTTTTTTTTTTTTTTTTTTTTTTTTTTTTTTTTTTTTTTTTTTTTTTTTTTTTTTTTTTTTTTTTTTTTTTTTTTTTTTTGAGATAAGGTCTCACTTTGTAGTTTAGGCTGGCCCTGAGCTCACTATGTACCCCACTCAAAACTCTAACTCAGCACTCCTCCTGCCTCTGCCTCCTGAGTGCTGGGACTATAGGCATGAGCAGCACTGTGGTGTGTGGTGCTGACTGCTGGTGGGCGTGAGTCACCACACCCAGCATTGCTGTATGTGGTTCCTGGGGATCGAATCAGGGACCTTATGCTTCCTGGGCAGACGCCGGAACCACTGCGGCTCATGTTATTCCTGATTTTGTTAGAATATAGAACTTCTGCTTTATCAACCAGACTGTTATGTTCAGTGGCCCTGATTTTCAAAAAGTCTTCATGTCTTAGTTTTTCTGCTCTATGGTCTAGCAATGATCTTTCGCTTTCTTGATGAACAAAATGTTTCTACTTTGAACCCAGGCAGAACTCGGGGAGTGAATCTCTGTCTCATGAACACAAACCTCACCACATGCAGCACGGTCAGTAGCCTCTGCTAGGACAATGCGTCGGGCAGGCTTGTGCCCTGTGAACAAGCACCTGATGTACGTGACTCAAAGCAGATGAGGTTTCTCTTGGTTCACAGCCTCACAGGTTTCAGTCCGTGGTTGGTTCATTCCAAGACAGAAATATGACAGAAGGGCCTGCGGAAGAAAACTGCTCCCCATGGCCGCCAGGAAGCAGTCTGCGAGCCAGAGGGAAGACAGGCTCTCCAGGGTCAAGCAGGCAGCTTTCGTGTTGCTGCGACGGACGCAGCACACTACCTGGCACCCAGCACTTAAAGGAGGAAAGATTTAATATGGATCATGGTTTCAGGAGATTCAGTTCATAGTCAACTGGCTCCCAGGCCGGAGCATCATGGAGGAACCATGCAGAGCGGAGCTGCTGGGAAGCAGAGAGGGGAAACAGCAGGGAAGGAGGAGCCAGCAATCAGTTCCAGTACCCATCCCCCCAGGCCCATCTAACTCAGATGGCTCCAAAGCAACCAAACCCATGTCTACCCACACAGAGGCCTCCCAGGGACCTTCCATCTGCGCCCACTGTGCCAGGCCTCTCAGCTCTGTACTCAGCAGTACTGCTGAGTTTAGTGCCCTCCCAACACAGTCACCCCTCTGGGTTTCTCTTAGCCCCTCGAGTGGCCAATCTAGGTGGTCCACCTCAGGCTGGCAGAGGGCCACTGTAGCATAGAGTCCTGGCTGGTTCATTTCTCAGCATTTTACTTAGGAGTCCTCTGAGCTTCAGGTTTCTCATCTATGGATCAAGGAGAATAATTGCAAACCCAAAAGGCAGTTATGTGAGCTGGGGCGGCCACGTCATGGCTACAATTACTTTTGAGGGGCTTAGGTTTGTGCCACAACATAAAGTCATTCTTAAAACATTTGGGAAAAAGTCATGGTATTTTATAGGTACATGAAGTGCTCTTAATAGACTTGTAACAGGAAAGTTTCCAAAGAAAAGGGCTCATTGAAAGAGGATCCCAAAGGCTGAGCAGGAACTGACTAGACAGAGCATTCCGAGGAGCCATAAATTACCTTATGAAGGTTGGGTGAAGAGTTACCCAGAAGACCTTCCGCCCTCTTGGGAAGCAGCCTCTCCAGCTGTTGTCTTTCCCTCTGAGAACACAGGCACAGAGTTCTGGGCTCACAGTCTTCCCCGGGTCTCCCCGACTGTCCCAGAGATGTGCCCCCTAGAGCATGGGAGTGTCATGTTCCCGGCCGTCAGCCCAGAGAGAGAGTGCCCAAAGCTAAAAAGGGGGCAGATTCACTCGCAGTCTGTCCTGGCTGCCGCATGGAACGGACCTGAGTCAAAGTTCTCTGGGGCCGGCAACAAGAAATTCCATGTCTGGGCCGGAGGGTTAGCTCAGTGGTTCGGGCGCCTGCCTCGCAACCGCAAGGTCCTGAGTTCGATCCCTGGTAACCAAATACAATGCTGGGTGTGGAGACTCACGCCCACCAGCAATCAGCACCATGTACCACAGTGCCGGGCCTGGTGGCTCACGCCTGTCATCCCAGCACTCGGGAGGCAGAGACAGGAGGATTGCTGAGTTCCAGGCTTGCCTGGGGTACATAGTGAGCTCAGGGCCAGCCTGAACTACAAAGCCAGACCCTGTCTCAAAAAAAAAAAAAAAAAAAAAAAAAAAAAGAAAGAAAGAAATTCCATGTCTAAGGGAAAAGCTGCTGAGGAAAATATGAAGACATTTTAAAAAAATATTGCAATGCTCTAACTCATAAGGTTTATTTCAACTCAGTGATTTCTGCCTAAATGACGGCAGAATCTAAACTTCGCTCTGAGGTGAGGTGCATACTGTCAGCTGAAAAGAGTTCTGATTAACCTTTTGTGAACAGTTTTCTTAGGAACTGCACCACCGTGTCTGCTCTCTCCACGGCCTGTGGCCATCTCCAGGGTGTTTACATCACAGCCTCCTTGCTGGAGCTTATTTTTTTTGCTGCCTCCTTTGAATTTCTTCTTTGGAAGTCTATCGCCTTTGTTCTGAAGCAAAAAATGTGTCTCACTCACATTTGTTAGGTAGGCGCTGGAACCACTGAGCTAAATCCCCGGCCCTCTCACTCACGTTTATAACCTGTGTAGCACAGCATGTACAAACGTAGAAGGAGCGATATTTTTGTCCCTTCTGCAAGAGCCAGGGTGCTATAATGAGTTATGCTCCTTTGTCCTTTTAAATTACACTCATCATGTATTCCCACAGGGCCTCTTTCCTGAGCAGGGGCCAATGCCTTCAATTACCATCGTTATCTACAGAGACCATGGTTACGGTCACGTACTCGTGCAAAACTTTGGAAGGGCAGCTCTAGCTGTGTCCTCACTGTCATCCGGAACTGTAGAGCCGAACTGGAGGAACCACAGCCTCACATTTGTGTGCTGAGCAACTTTAACCAGACGATTATTTCCTCATTATTTGAAAGGCACAAACAAAGCACAGGAAGGTGTTTGCCTGAACATTTGAAATACTTGTGGAAATGCTCTATGTCACAGGAACTGCTATATAAATCAGTATGATGATGATATTCCAGAGAGTCCCATGTTTGGTTATGTTTGAAATTGTGAACCAATTTTCTTAGGAATATTCAGTAGGGAAAATGAGAAACAACAAACTGTTCAAACTACATTTTAGCACCAATCAGAAGGCATATATTTTCACTAATGAAAATTTCATATGTTTTATTTTTAGGTTAATAATATTGTTTATCTAATCAACAATGCCCAAAGCATTTCCAGCAGAAGGTACCTGGATATTACACAAAAAGTGTTCCTTAGTTGAAAAACCTGAGCTAAATTTCACTGAGAGTTATAAATCTTACTATCTTTAAATGTGTTGATTTCATTGATAAATTTCCAAACTGTAAGTTTGGAAATTGTGTGTGGGGGGGGCACACATGTGCACATGAAGGATGGTAACAAATGTGAATCAAGATATATCATGAAAGGTTCAAATTCTCAGTGCTGAATGTGATCATAATGTATATCTAGAGTTTACCAATAAATTCCAAAAAGGAAAAAAGTGAAGTCAATGGTTCTATATATTGTGAGATGTAATGAAGAACACTTCAGTTTAATTCGGCAGAGGGAGTCACTGTCACCTTCAAACAGGAGGGCGCTGGGACGGAGGGCTAGGCGGCTGAGCCGGATTGTGGATGAGCTGGTCACAGGTTCACGGCTGAACGTGGAAGAAACTCAGGGGCTTCTCGGTGATAACGACAAGGCAGCCGTAGACACCAGACCCGGTAACTGTCCACGGTGGCCCTTCTCCAGCCGACCGGCAAGAGACTTCTATTTCTGCCTGCTCTCGTTGCTCAGTTTTGCACAGGAATTCATAAGCTCCGGGTCAATGGAAGTCGCTAACTCATCTGCACTCTAAGGGCTCAGCGGCACCACTCGGGTTGGGCTGCTTTTGACCATGTGTTTGCTGGGAACTCACCCTGCTAAGGTAAGAAGAAAGGGACACATCTCCACAGAGGGTCACAAACGAGCAGTTGCCTGGCTGGATCTCTCTCTCTGACAGTATCTGCGTGGGCCACATGCTGTTTTTCAAGTGAAGGAATTATACCGCGATTAAGAATTCTGCTTTCTCATGAAAAATTCATAGACTGAGGAACAGAGGGCTGCATTCGACAAAAGCCCATCATTCGGCGCGGAGTAGCACTTCGCCAAGTCTGATGAAATGTTCATTCCTGACTTCCCACAGTCTTTGCTTCTTTCTCATTTCGGACGCGAGCTATTTCCCGCGTGTTTTCCTGCCTGCCCCTGCAGGACTTGAGGGTGGTCTCGGCACCGCATGTGTTCTTCTTCGCAGGGACCCGGCTCTGACCCTTCTTGAGCAACTCTGTTTAGAAGTTCAAGGAAGCACAGAGGGAAGGAAGCGAATCCTCTGTCTGCACACAGTCGGCTCCAGCTGCTCGATCCGAGCGCCCAGGAGGCAATGTGCTTTCTCATACCCTGAGCTAGTGTTAAGTCACAGTGTTTCGTGCATGTGGTCATCAAGTATTTGTGGCTTTGCAAAAGAAAGGAGGAAATTAAGACAGAATAAGGAACCAAGTAAAAGAAAAAAGCACAAAATAAGTAATAGAAGGAAAAAAACCCCAGAAGAATGAGCCTGGGGGGAAAAAAACCCCAGAACTTCTATTTTTGCTTAAGAAGCAATTGCGGCGGAGGCGGAGGGGCCATCGGGAGGGGAGGCTGGCCGGCGTGGGGGAGGCCAAGGCCCCGGGGCTCTCCCCAAGGTCTTCACAGCCCTTTGCGTTTCTGAGGGCACCTGTGGCTCTTCAGAATCTCCATTTTGAGGCATAGAGCTCCTCTATTATAACAAAAATGTAAGTATAGGAATAACAAAAGTTACACGTATAGGAATAACAAAAGAGTTTTTGAGATCCCTTCAGTATCTAACTTGGGCTCTAACTGCCACACCTGAGTCATCATTCTGTGTTATGACTCTAAATATTTAAACTCTAACTTGGTGGCACGAGACCCAAACAGCACCGTCCAAGGCTCTTTCTGCCCTTCTGTCTCTCCCTGCGGTGTGGTCTCCCCGGTCTGGCTGTGTCCAGAAAGCACCGCCAGAGGGAGCAACTCTAAACTCCCGGGAGCGTCGGGGTGTCCAGACACACGGAAGCAGCACCGGGCGGGACACACAGAGGCTCTGCGGAGCATTCTCCGCCCGGAAGCTGCACCCGCGGGGCCGGCTGGGAGGCTCCGCCCTCACACAGACGCGGACGCCCTGGGGTGGTCTGCGCGCCGTCTGCTCGTGCTCGCCGCCTACTCTGGAGTCTGTGCTTCTGCACACTGGACATGAAAGCTATTTGTGTCTCAGCTTTTGCACAGCAAAGCTGTGGGTGCTTCACTGAAGGCTGAAAGCCTATGAGGTGAGGAGACTTCTGGAAAGGCTGCTTTTCTCAGTTTTGAAATGGCATATATATATATCTCACTATATAGCCCAGGCAAGCCTCGAACTCAGCAATCCTCCTGCCTCTGCTTCCCAAGTGCTGGGATGACAGGCTTGAGCCACCAAGCCTGGCTTAAATGGTGTATTTTTTTTTTTTTTTTTTTTTGTGATAGGCTCTCGCTTTGTAGTTCAGGCTGGCTCTGAGCTCACTATGTAGCCCAGGGAAGCCTCGAACTCAGCAATCTTCCTGTCTCTGCCTCCCGAGTGCTGGGATTACAGGTGTGAGCCACCACACCCGCTGAAATGGTGTATTTTGAAAGAATATATTATTTAGATTATTTCATTTAAACTTCTTAGCAAGATGACTGGTACTTACAAACTACTAAATAATAGGAGCTGTAAAAGTTTTTTTGAGTTTTAATGTGTTCCCACACAGAAATACAAATCCATTTTACAAAGCTTCTAGTACCAAACTGTAAATGAACCTATTTCTCAAAAATGAATATTATTATCTAAAGTAAAAATTCTGACTTGCATGCTTTTCTATACACCTTCGTGTGTACATATATGTTTGGCCTTGGTAAGTTGCTCAGGCTGGCCTTGAACTTGCAGAAGTCTTGCTTCAGCTTCCCAAGTACTATATTAGCAAAATCACAAGACGTGATATCGAAAACTTAAACCACCTAAAATTAAAGATCCATTCAGGTAATGGACAACACAAATGAACAGACACTTTACAGTGGAAGAAATAGAAATGGTCAACAAATATAGGAAAAAAATGTTCAGCATCTCTGGCCACTAGAGAAATGCAAATTAAAATAACACCAAGATTCCATTTTACTCTGGAATGAATGGAAATCAGTAAGAAATACAAAAATTGGAAATGCTGATGAAACTGTGGTGAAAAGGGAACACTCCTTCGTTGTCGCTAGGAATATAAACTAATACAACCGTCATGAAAATCAGTATGATTTCTCAAAGAGCTGAAATTAGAAATTCCATATGCTCCAGCTATGCCCCTCTCCATGTCTTCACCAAAAAGCTTAAGACATTATACTGTAGAGTATGTGTGTATCAATGTTTATAGCAGCACAATTCATTATAGTTAAGTTCTGGAGCCAGTCTGTCTACCATCAACAGATAATGTGATTTAAAAATGTGGTATCTATATATAATGGAAGCCTACTCAACTGTAAAGAATGACAAATTTGAGACATTTGTAAGGGAATAGATGTACTTGGAAAATATAATATTGAGTGAAAGAAGCCAGATATAGAAGCCTAAATACCATGTGGTATCTTTCATATGAGTGAAGCAAAGTACAAACCAATGACATAGGGTAGATAGAAGGTGACCAGAGGACAGATCTTTTGGAACAGAAAAGTGGTCCAAGGGAACAAGGGTGAGGGCAGAGCAGCAGAGGAAGGAGGAATAAGTAGAATAAAGATGAGCAGCAATGGGCCAGAGATTTAGCTTAGTGATTCCAGCACCTACCTAGCAAGCACAAGGTCCCTGGTTCAATCCCTGGTAAGCACATACAACAATACTAGGTGTGGTAACTCATGCCCACCAGCAATCAGTGCCATATACCACAGTGCCCAGCATGGTGGCTCATGTCTATAATCCCAGCACTCAGGAGGCAGAAGCAGGAGGATTGCTGAGTTACAGATTTGCCTCGTTTACATAGGGACCTCAGGACCAGCCTGAACTACAAAGCGAGACCTTATCTCAAAAAAAAAAAGTATAGGAAGATGATAACCTTGATTATTGTAAACATCATAGCCCATACCATAAACTGAGATTAGCAATAGCAGCAGGAATGAAGGACAGAATGGGAAAATCAGAAGAGGAGAGAGCGAGAGGACGCTTTGGGGCCAGAAAAACAGAAACTAGCTGTGTTGGGCGCATGGAACCACTCGCTAAGATGCTTCTAAACTGCATGGGTCACAAGTATGCACTAATATAAAAAGATAATAAAGAGCAGGATGATATTCTAATACTAGCCTTAAACAGCTGTACGAACTTTAAAAAAATTAAGAGAAAAATAATTTTAAAAATATTGACTAAATTATTCACCATTTCTGATGTTTTCTTTAAAAAATCTAAGATTCCACTTTGAGTCATTTTCTTTTAGCTGAAGAAGTTTTTCTGGCATTTTTTGTAGCATACATCGTAAAAAAATTACATTAGGTATCAATTACTTGAAAATGACAAAATTCTCTTTCTTTCTTTTCACTTCAAAGCTATTATTTCACTGCCTTTAGCTTTCTATTTTTCCCAATATTTTATTTACTTAATTAACACACAAAATTATATGAAGCGTATTCATTGTATATGACATTTTTCTCAAATACTTACACATTGTGGAACAGCTATATTGAGGTAATTAACACCTGTATTACTGCATATGAATTATTTATGGTGGTGAGAACACTTACAATGTATCTCTTATCAATTGAAAGAAAATAGAACACGCTGCTGGGCTTCATGCACTTATTTCATGCCCAGGCAGCCGTGACATCCTGAGGCTTCCTGTGTCGTATCGGTAAAGGCCCTGCGTTCCAGAAAATGGCAGGTAGACCTAAAAGTGCGGGAAACACCACGTTATGAATTCAGCTTTTCTTAGTCAACAGCTAGTCAATAGTCTTAAAAGGCTAGATTTTATGAAGACAATAAAAATCTTACCAAGTTCTCCAAATTTCCCTTCCCATATCAAGAACCACGCCAAATATCTGAGCAAAGAGTTGTCTCAGAATCCACACTAGAGAGGGGAGGTGTTAGAGGAAGCACCTTCCTCAGAGTATGAGGATCCGTGTTGACGAGGCAGCAGAAGGGAAGAAACAGAGGCGGGACCAGGCAGGGCTTCCGGTAGCAGCAGCCAGAAGCACCCGGGGCTTCCCAGCCTCGCTTTCTCTGCCAAATTCTTCCTGCAGAAGCCGATGGCAGGTGCAGAGCCAGGCCAGGCTTTCCCAGGTGGACCTTGTGCATCTCTGCACGTGCACAGGTGACAGCAGCTGAGGGGCACCCCGGAGACGAGGCTCCATGTACCCATGTGAAGCTTCTGGCTGCTCCCAGGGAGCTGGTGGGGACCCTTCTGGGTGTGTCGGTGAGTCACAGGGTGTGAGCTCGGTCAGCATCGAGCCCCTGACTCTTTGCTCTCTGACACTGTCCCTGTTCTGCCTCCCAGCCAGCATGAACTGCACAGTTCTGCTCTGCCAGGCCCTTCTTCCATGGTGCTCCTGCCATGGAGCCAGCCGATCATGGACTGAACCCCAAAACCATGGGCTGCATAAACTCTGCCTTCAAGTTCTGGGTGTCAAGTATTGTGTCTCAGTGACAGGACTTTTGGAAAGTACAAGCATGATGTATACCCAGAGGACGGTAAGAAGTTGCTTTAGATGGGGGAAGGGACTGGCAAGATCCTGGTTAGGGGAACAGAGCCACAGAGTGCCAGGGGTCTGACCACGAGGATGGAAAGGCTTGCGGTAGCAGTGGTGGGTCTGCACGGCCCTCACAGCAGTACAGGTTAGTCACACCTCTAGGAACGACCAGATATAAGACCAGACTGCCCACATATGAACTCAGGGGACAGCACTTGGATTACAGCTTCTATTATTGTGATATTATCAAAGCTATTTATGTACATCCTGGCAGAGATAAAGTAAGAGGAGGAAACGGGAATAAAGAAGGAAAGAAAGAAAGAAAGAAGGAGAGAGGAAGGAAAGAAGAAAAGAAAGAGAAAAACAAAAAAGGAAGAAAGAGATGTTATTATTAATAGTAGTTTCAAAATGGCAAGATCCATGGGCTTATGTGCTGATTCATACAGATTTTTGTTTTTACCAGTCTCTTTGCAAGATGGAGCCAGATCTGCTAAATGCTCAACATCTACTTGCTAATTTAACTTGGGGACCTCTCAACTCAAAAGATTGGATGTAATGCTGGGCGTGGTGGCTCACACCTGTAATCCCAGCACTCGGGAGGCAGAGACAGGAGGATTGCTGAGTTCGCGGCGGCTTGCCTGGGCACCATAGTGAGCTCAGGGCCAGCCTGAACTACAACGCGAGACCCTGTCTCAAAAAAAAAAAAAAAAAGATTCGATGTTCTCTTCCCCTCTTTCACCAGTGACCCAGGATTCCCTCGCTCCGCACATCATCCAAACATAGGGTGCACTGTGAAAGGGTTTGTAATACCCCTTGGTTAAAGTTCTGGAGAGAAAGTATCAATCAAGATCTTGGTAAATAAGCTTTGATACATCCATAAGAACTCAATATATAGTCATTTTAAAAAAATGAAGTAGTTCTTCAAACATTGATATATAAAAGCTCCAAAATACTGAAGAAAGGCCATGAATAAGACTTGATTTCTACACTCACAGAAAGTTGTATATACAGAGAGCCTCTAGGGACAGGGGAGAAGGAGACATTTTATGATGTTGCTTTCTAAACCAGTTCATGCATTGGTTTAATAAGGAAAAAGTAAATTCATGTCTCAATCCTTTTTCTAAATTTTCTATTAGGAAGACAATAAAATGTGGATACTGTCTTTCATAGTTTGTTGTTCATTGTCTTCCTTTTAGCTTTACTCAATTTTACCTGTAAAATCCCTTTTTGTAGAGCTTATGGAGAAATGAATACATAAAAAACTCCTTCCTTCCGCCCTCATGTAGATGCCAATGTTTCATTCTGCCCCAGAGGTTTTGGTCTCTGAGACGGGGGCGAAGGGGCTTTCAGCAAGGGAGACCGGTGCAATCTGTTTCCTTATTTTGCAGGACGAAGGCTGCCATCTTCTCTGTTACAAAACCCCCCAGCTCAGCGCCGACAGGGTGATTTGGGGCAGGCCGTCGTGCCGAGGATGTGAACAGGCTGTAAAATGGTTTGGCCTGAAGCATCAATTCAGTTGTCTGTAGCTTTCTTGGGGAAAAATACTCTTTGCCTCTAAAAAGACCAGGCCAACATCAGAGAAGAAGGAAGCCTGCTTTAAAAAAAAAAATAGTGATAACATTTTCCTCCGGAAAAAAAAAAAAAGAAGTTTGCAAAGGAACAGAGCCCTCCCTGTACACTCGCCCGCCACTGCTCGCCCAGCTGCCAGGGCTCCAGGCGCAGAGCGAGGAGGCCCAGCGCGGTGTCCCGGAGTCAGGGCAGCAGACTGGCGTCCGCGCGGTGAAAACGAACAGGACGGAGCGGGAGAGAGCGCGTGGATGCAGGGGCCGCCGGGCCCGGGCCCGGGCGCTGTGCGCAGCCCCGGACGCCGCGGAGAACAGCGCCGCGGGGTTTCTGGAGGGAGCCGGCAGGAGCTCGCGTCCCGCACCCTCTGCGAGAGGGCGTCCGAGGGTCCCGACGCGGGTGGGGCAGGACAGCGCCCGCAGGGGCCGCGGGTGGGGGAGGGGCGAGTCTGGAAGAGTCAAAGTGCCGCTCCCGAGCCCAGGGAAAAGAGCGGGCTGTGCGAGCCCCGAGCGGCCCCAAGACCGCCGGCGGGTGCCGCTGTGTCTGCGCGCAACCCGAAGAGCCCGCGCAGGCTGAAGGTCACCCCGGTCTCTCCGGCGCGAGGGGCCGCGCCTCAGAAAGGGAGGGCCCGAGCGTGGCTGTGCCCGCCGTGTTGAGTGAGGGAACCAG
Source organism: Thryonomys swinderianus (assembly GCA_004025085.1). Classification (NCBI taxonomy): domain Eukaryota; kingdom Metazoa; phylum Chordata; class Mammalia; order Rodentia; family Thryonomyidae; genus Thryonomys; species Thryonomys swinderianus. The sequence continues at coordinate 55,403 of PVIC010002516.1, forward strand.
CCTCCCGCCCCTGAGCCAGGGCCCGCGGCCTCTCCCTGGACCAGGGCCCTCTGGGGCGCCGGGATCCCGGGTCACAGCCGTCCGTGCCGAGCTGTCCTGCGCTTCAGCTCGAGCGTCTCTGTCCCTGTCTTCCCCTTCTATCCCTGCCGACCACATACTCCAAGCCTAGCTCTTAAACATGTTTTTTATCTGCGGACCAGCCCTGATACTTAGCTGGGGCTTCGCTCCACTTCATAGCTGTAAGAGGCTCCACACCGGTGCGGAGGCAGGAAGGGCGCCTGCTGTCCCTGTCCTGCTCCTAGAGGGCTGCGGGTTTTACAGCGAGACTTCATTTTGGCTCCAGCTGAGCTCAAAGCAGCGTCCGGAACCCAGGCCCTGGGGTTTTCCTGCAAAAACCTGAACCTCCACTAGATGGCACTGCAAAAATGCTTTGAGGAGGCTGGTGGCTTCCTGGGGACAGCTGTCTGCTGCCCGGCAGACAGGCGACCCTCCAGGGAGCTCAGGGCCGGTCCTCCTCCTAGTAGGGCTCCCAGCTTTCGCTCAGCGCCCTCGGCTCGGACGCATCCCCTTGCCCGCCCCTGTCGGGAAGGGGATCATGAATGATTTATCATTAATGACTCATCATTAATGAAGATTTCCAATGATTAATCCATCAAATCTCCTCTTCCTGGGAAGCTGGCTTTCTCCAGGCCTTCTGTCCCCAGAAGAAAGAAGCAAGCTGCTCGGAGCGCGCGCCCCTCCCAACCTGCAGGGTTCACTCTGAAAACTCCTGTCAGGGCGGAGACCACCCTGCCGAGCCAGGGCCGGGGCGGTCGTGAGCTCCGCCCGGAGACGCGCGGCGGCTGCGGCTTCACGGGGCACGCCCCGCAGGCCCTGCAGGCCCTGTAGGCCCCGGGGCTCATTTTGCTCATTCCTAATTGTGCGCAAAGAAGATCTTTATTATTTATTTTCTGTATTCTGATTCTAGAGGCCCATGGCGACCCGCGGTGACTTACTTGTATCTCTTACCAATAAAATCAGTTATTCTACCCTGGAGAGTTTGGTGAAAGCTCTTGTTTTCTCTGTCTGCCCAGCACAGGACAGAGTGTGCAAATTCCTGTGCCCTGTTCGCACTCTGCTTCAGCTCTGTGTCAGGCTTAGGATCCACCGTTATGTTTTTATGTAACTCTCTGCCCTTTCCTCCCGACCTACGCCATACACCTGTGACGTTTAAAGCCTATTTGCCCTCGTAGTCTGGGGGTCGCCACAGGAATACCCTTTCTCTCTTGGCCGCTACTGATTCCTCGGAGCAGGAACGTGCCCTACAGACCGTGGTCCACGTGGACACGCACGGGAACTGAAGGCGCATATGTTTTCGTCTTTCTTCTCAGCTGTCCGGGAAACAAGTATCACTGGGGAGATCTAGGATATGCAATTTCAAGGTACATTTAGTTTTGGAAAATACAGGACAGCCCAACAGGGTCAAGGAGGGTGGTGCCCATTCTCCTTGTAGAGACAGGAGAATTACGCCTCAGACTCTGTGTATGACCCAAAAGGAGATATTTTATCTTTGTGTGATTTGAACACAATACAAAACAAATGATTGTTTTAAAAATATTATATTGAGTTTTTGCCTCCTGGGTTCTTAATCATGATGATGACGAAGCAAAAGCTCTCCGAATTTTACTTGAATCGCAGCTTTGATGTGATGAACTACTAAGGTCTTATTTCACCAGAAGTTTTCGCTTCTTTGTTTCTAGTGCGCACCTGAGTTATGACATCTGCCACGGAGACCGCGTGCAGAGAAGCTAGTGGCGATGTGGCAGGGGCAGCCTGGAGCCCCACTCTGGGCGCAGACCGGCTGCGTGGCCTCACCTGAGCCTCCCTGTCCCTGCCCAGGAAATGCGGGTGGCTGAACAGCAGTGACGTGGCAGGTGGCTGGTGACACGGGGCCCGCTCATCTGCACTCTCGGTATTTACACCGGGGGTGTGATCACCTCACCTTGAAAGCTGGCTCATTCTGGGGACTTGGTTTTACCTGGCAGAATATAAACGTCACCTTGACAGTCAGGTGACAAACAGTTGTGACTGTCACCACCCTGGAGCGCTCCCCTTGCCTCCGTTTGCCTGACTTTGATGAAGCCACACAGAGAGGCCTCGGAGGCAAGGGGTGGAGGGAGGTCTCTTGCCGACAGGAAGAGAGGCCCTTGGCCCCAGAGCCCCACGTCGCAGAATCCGGCTGAAACCCGTGTGAAGCTGAAGCGAGATTCTTCAGTCAGGACCTCAGCCCTAGCCAGCATCTTGAGGGCAGCTGCAAGGGGCCATAGAGCGAGCGCCACACAATCAGATAGCTGGGCTGTACTGAGCTCCTCGATTTCGAGGGAATCTGTTATACAGCAATGGGTAAAACAGCTGGTATGAGATGGCTTCCAAATGGTTGACGGCTTGTGCACGAGTGTCTGCCTGTTTGTGCAGGGACAACTCTCCTCCACAGGATTCATTGTTACTGTATGTTTGTCTAGATGAAACTCACGCTTAAACATGAAGGAATGAAAGAGTGAATGGAGAAAAGAATAAAAATAGTAGTGAGGCATGGTTGATACCATAGGTACCAAAAGATCTCTACAAGTCAGGCAGATGGATGGCTGAGCCAAGTCCGGCTTTCTTGTGGCCTCTTAAGTCAGTATGAGGAAGTGCGCATGAAGTCTGTTCACCATGATGTTGGTCTTGACCTCATATGGCCAGACTCACGGTTCCTGGTGTGTGCTGCCTTCCCCAGCTGCAGAATAATCACAAAAATGCTGTCCCCTTCCCTGGAGAGTGACCCTCTGGGAGAATCTAGAAAAGGAAATGTGTGTGATAGGCAAAGATTTGCAATGGGATTTCAGATGTATTAGCCCAAAGATGCCTAGTGCCCTTCCAAAGTTAGAAAAGACCCCAGAACAGCTTCTAGCTACGATTCTGTTCTTTGGGCCTTTCAGTCGAGTTAGCAAGGTTATTCGGGTTGGCTCTACATTCTTGCTAGATCTGGTCAACAATAGCAACAACTATCATGACAAAAACCAGGATCACTGACTCTGTCAAATATCCCAACAAATAAATACATACTGAGAACTTTGAGTTGTGCACTACTGAGAATTGTTATGATGACATGAAGTGTGCATTTGGTGTGTACATAACCCTTCCTTTTCCATTTTAACTTAATACTGTCACGCAGGATTTTAGTTTGACTACATATTTGCTCACGGTTCGCCTGCAGAGAAGTTACAGTTGCTGTCATGATGTTGCAGATGGCTTCTGTAGACAAATTATCAGAAAGTGGCGGCAGTGAAGCCTGAATTCCTGCAGGCCAGAAATGAGTAGTGACTTTCACTTTTAGATTGGAGATGCATTTAGGCATCCCCCTCCCCAGTCCCTTCGACTTTTACTCTTTATGTTCTAGATTGGCTCATTTGCAACACGTGTCAAGTACTTTAATTGGCAGGTCTGATGTATACCATCTTATTTTTCAGATTAATAAATGATGTCAAGAAGGAACAGGATGACTTGTGCACAATTTAGATCATGTCAGATGTGGCTTTGGAATTTAAGTTTTAGGTTTTGTATCACATGGACTATTACAGATATTTTCTAGTAACCAAGACAGTGTGGTCTTGGCTTAAAAAAGACAAATACATCATGAGAACAAATCAGAGTCTAGAAATAATTTCAAACGTGGGTTCAACGGAGTGTTAGTAAAGATGCCATGGTAATTCACAGAGGGAAAGAAGACCTTTTCCACAAATGGTGTTCGAACAACTGGACTGATCACATGATAAAAAGGAACATCTACCCTTATCTGTTGTTATACACAGGAGCTAATTCACCGTTATCTCTCACAGTGTACACAATCTAATTTGAGATGGACCATGAGCCTAACTGTGGAAGCACACATCACAAGCATCTAGAAGACGGCATAGCAGCATATCTCTGTGACCTTGGGCTAAGCAAAAGTTTCCAAGAGAGAATACAAAAAGCAACAGTCATTAAAAAAAAAATCCAAGGAATTAGAAGACTGGATATGCATCTTATGTAAGAAAACTCAGTTTCCAGAGTGGCTTGTACTGCAATGTAAGGACTAGATCTTTAAGAAGGGGAAGAGGAGAATAAAAGGTGGAGGCAGAGATGCTGTAAGTCGTTAGGATGTAGTGAATTTTCCCCAGCGCTCTAATGTCAGCCCGCTTAATTTGGGCATACAAAGCTTAACTTGTAAATCTTCTGAAAACCTCCGTTTTATTGTGCTCCAGTAAGTTGCCGAAACCCTTTCCTGTTGGAGTCTTGAGGCCTCTCACAGGCTTTGTGTAATTCTCCGCGTACAGGGCATTCTGAAGTTTACCGCTTCCCTTCCCAGTGGGAGTCACACGGGCAGCTCTGGCCTCGACCGTCACCTTCTTCTAAGGCAGCAGCTCCACACAGCGCTGGTTAAAACCAGCCCTGTGGTTATGCTGCCGTGGACCCTGGGCTCACAAATGCCCCCGTCCTTTCTCCTGGTGACATCAGGGTTCCGGGTGCCAGAGGAACAGGGACTCAGCTGAGCGGGCGGCATTTGCGTTGTCCTCACGCCTGGCACACCAGCTCCTCAGGGCAGTCATCTGGTGTCACAACCATGAGAGTTTCTTCTCTTTCCTGTGGAAACATTCATTTGAGGAAGTTCTTGTCTTCGTGGCTGTTCTGTGTTGCAGAGTGAAGAGTAGAGGGCTTCTGTTGGCGTTTTACTGTTCTCCTGGAAAGCACACGGATGGCAGTTTTCGCATGAGTTCGTCTCTTTTCACTTTGTGAACATGGTGGTATTTTGTTAGCAGGACGAATCCACTGCGTCCCCGCGTTGGTCAGCCTCTGTCTGCCTCTTGTTCGGAGCCTCAGCTCGCCCCGCTCTCCTTCCCTCTTGAGACGTCGTTGTTCCTGTATTCATTTACCCCGAAGGTCTTTTCCACGATTTTTGGGCCCAAATATCAAGAGACATTTGAAGGCGGCTTGACCACACCAGAGCCTTCGGTGGCGGCGCGGCGTTGGCCGGATGCCGTCTCTCCGCCTCGTCCTCCGCGGGGCCGCCGTCGCCCGCGTCTCTGAGCAGCCCGGGCCCTCGGAGCGCGCCGCGGCGAGTCTGCGGTAGGGCGGCCCGCGGCAGAGCTCAGCCCGAGCTGCGCCTTCTTCCCCGGCCCGGTACGCGACGCCCGTAGCTGACTCGGCTGGCTCTTCTAAAAAACAAAACAAATCAGTATTTAAATATACAAGTAAAAACAGCACATCACAGACCATTCAGAAGACAGATGATAGTTAACAGGCAGGAGATCCTGCCTGTGAAGTTTCAGCAAGTTCCGGGCTGCGTAACTCTGGGATTTTAGGCTCCTTTGCCCCTTTGTACCAATAGCCGGCGTGAGCTTGTGTTTTCCTTGTTTTGCAGGTGGGGCTGGGATACCACGTGAGTAAACAAGGCCACCGCGAAGTGCAGGGAGGGCAGAGGCCGGGCGGCGGGACAAACGCGCTCGTCTGTGCGCCCTGGGGGAAGAGAATCCGCTGAGCAGGGAGCTCCTGCGGGCGCGGAGGCGACTTTCCGGGGTTACAGCTGGGCAGCGTCCAGAGGCCCGCGGCGCGCTGCAAGCGAGGGTCTGGAAGAAGATTTGCCGGCGATGCCCCGGAGACGCTGGGCCGGGCGAGCGCGGCGGACCCGACCCTGGCTGGGCCGCGTTGCCCGGGCCGGGCGGGGCGGCCCGTCGGGAGGAGCGGAGCTCGGGCGGCCGTGCGGGGCCAGGGGCTCTAATCTCTCCCTTTCCTAATATATTTTGCCCTCAGGCCGAGTGCAGGTGGAGCGCAGTCCCTCGCCACCCTCCGCTTCGAACCGTCTGAGCCCGGGCATCCTGAGGCCTGGTCCGCTACTAATGAGGACCCAGGGGACGCGTTAGCGCAGGCCCGGGCCGGGCGGCCTGCCGAGCCCTCCGCGTCTGGGGTGCAGCGCTCGCGGGGCGTCAGGGAGGCTCTTTCCGCTGGCTGGGAGCTGCTAGTCACCCTGCTCGGAAACTGCGCACCGGAGCTCGGGTCCTTTCACGGACTTTCCGAGCTGGAGCGGCCCCGCTGGCCCCTCTGCTCCGGGCACCGCTGGGCAGCGCCAGGAGGGCGCGCGTGGGCCTCAGCGCCGCCCGGGTCTGCTGCCTCCGGCTCTGTACTCGGAGCGCGGGGCCTGCGGGGACCGGCACCTCTCGCTGTGGGCCTCGAGCTCTGCTCCGCCGGTCTGATTCCGCGCCCGTCCTGTCTGCTCTCGGGTTTGGGTGACTGTGACCGGGAGGCCGCGGGACTGCGGGGAAGCAACCGCCCTGTGAGGCAGCAGCCCGCCGTGCGCGGCCCCGCCCAGGCCCCGCGCGTGTGCGCGTGTGCGCGTGTCTTGGAGGGAGCTGGGATGCTGGGTGAACACGTCGGGCAGCGCAGGCCTGCCCCACTAGGAGTGCCCGGCCCGCGCTCACGCCACGGAGCTCTCGTGGTGGTGGAAGGGGCTGGGACCGTGAGCTCGGCCCGAACAGGAAGTGCCGTCCCTGCGAGGAGGCAACCGAGAGCCGGGGTTTGTTTCCTTTCTCCCGGAGCTGGGCGCTGAACCTCGGTCCTCTGCGCTGAGCTCCCTCCTGTGGCTTGTTTTTAAGTTTCAAGCCAGGGTCTCGCTAAGTTGCCCCTGCTGAGCTGACCCGTGAAGCGGGCGGAGTGTGCTGGGATTCCGGTGTGTCCCGTGGAGAGACAATTTTTTTTTTTTTGAGACAGGGTCTCGCTTTGTAGTTCAGGCTGGCCCTGAGCTCACTATGGTGCCCAGGCAAGCCTCGCACTCAGCAATCCTCCTGCCTCTGCCTCCCGAGTGCTGGGATGACAGGCGTGAGCCACCACGCCCCACACTCTGGTGTGTGGTACTGATTGCTGGTGGGCATGAGTCACCATGCCCAGTATCATATCATTGTGTGTGGTTACCAGGATGGAACCAGGGACCTTGCGTTTGCTAGCCAGGTGGCAGAACCACTGAGCTAAATGTCCAGCCCTGAACTCTTAAATCTAATACACGAGGTAGAGAATAGGGTTGTTTAAAGGAATCCTGTAGTATAATTTCTACACTTGATCTTAGCCAAAAGGCCGAGAAGCGATGTAGTATAATTTCTAATAGAATGGGAAAATGTTTTTTTTTTTTTGAGACAGGGTCTCGCTTTATAGTTCAGGCTGGCTCTGAGCTCACTATGTAGCCCAGGCAAGCCTCGTACTCAGCAGTCCTCCTGCCTCTGCCCCCCGAGTGCGGGGATGACAGGCGCGAGCCACCACGCCCAGCACTGTGGTGTGTGGTATTGATGGCTGATGGGCGTGAGTCACCACGCCCAGTGTTGTACGTGGTTACCGGGATCGAACTCAGGACTTGCGCTTGTGAGGCAGGTGCCGGAACCACTGAGCTAAATCTCCAGCCCGGAGAGACGATATTTTTGTTTCCACTTGGCATATGTGAACCAAAGATATCCATAAACTTCTCTGGACGTAGCCTTCTCCTTCTCCTCCCAGGACCGGCTGCGTTCCCAAATCACTGCCCTCTGACCTGCTTGTAAGGCCCATAGAACGTGTGGGAGCAAAAGCGAGCCCTAGTTTTTCTAACCCCAGCAGTGAGGTTTGTCCCCTCTAGCGGCCGCTGAGCGGAGCCGGGTACCTAAGGGATCCGGAGCCCCCGAGTGAAATTCCTCATGTTCCTCTCCTCCTCCGCGGATTCCCATGTTCCCTGGTGCTGTCGGATGGTTATGAATTCAGAAAATGTGTCTCCTTCTCCATGGTAGGGCCAAGAGAAACGCACAGGACGCGGGAACAAACAACACCACTTTCTCAAGGAGGTCCTGAGGTCAGGCGCCCCCATCGATGCCTCTAAAGGCAAATTTACCTTGGGAATTCAGCCAGACCATCGGAGAGGTGGTTAGTTGCCTTGAGCCCTCAGGGATAAAGGCTTTCATCCCGCCGTCTGAGGCTGTAAACAGCCTTTGCTTGCTCTGCCCAAGGGCCTTGAGGTGGAGACTTAGTGCAGGCTAAGGAGCCCTTCAAGGCATAAAATTGGAACCGACCGTCAGACCTGGATCGCCGCACTCCTTCATGCCACAAACCACGCTCCGCAGCTGGCCAGGGCCCCGAAAGGACCAGCAGCACGGCCTCCAGTCTCCCTGAGGCTCTGGCACGCCTTCCATGGCTTCCCTTCCACGTGTCCCTTCTTCAGTCAGCTGAGGACAGTAAGACACAGTGCAATGTTTGAAAAGCAATGGGACCCGGCCGGTGCCCTGGGAAAATGACCAAACTAAGCAAGGCTCCGAGCGCTGGCTTCCTCGTCTGTGAGAGACCGTGTCTGGGGCTGCGTGCCACTTCATGCCCCTGCCACGCCACCCTTGAAGTACAGCTTGCTGCACCAGTAGAAGGAACCTCGGTGGGTGTGGGCTGTAGGCAGAAGGCCCCCCGGGCGTGGCCGGTTTAGTCTGCACCCGTGCCCCGAGAGCCTTGTCCCTCAGCGAGGTCCTGGCCCCACCCCGGTGGAGAGCCCCCGTCAGGGACAGAGTATTGCTTTCAGGAATCCAGAGGACAGTGCACAGCAGAGGCAGGGGAGTGCCGTACATGCAGGTGGCAGTCGAGCCTGGCCGCCCAGGCCTCACTGTTCCAGAACATTCCGTCCCTCTCCAGCGTGGCCTCTGGTACCCACTGTGCCTCGTCCCACATCCTGGTGCTCTATCCCACGTGCTCTGAACTCGCGGGTAATCGCCCAGAGTGGCGACGGGTCACTGTCTGCGGCCCAGAGTTTCCTGTGCCTCAGATGTCGGTCAGAGCGCTCGGCACAGGCTTACTCTTCATGCCAGCCCTGTGGAGTCATTACTTCCTCTTCATTTTATTTCGAAGCAGTTTTCTTACAATTGTACAATGACGTGGCGTCGTCTTCACTTTGTGAGGACTCTGAGCCCCTGATGGGCCTAGCTCCGTACAGACAGCTCTCTCTCCTCCTCTCTTCCTGCCCCTTTCTCGTTCCTCTTCGGGAGATGCGAGGCATGCAAACTCCAAGTCATCTCAACAGTTTGATTCTCTCCTATTGGAATTCCATCAACACCACTTTCCAGGGCTCGTGGTGTTCCGATACTGCAGCGCGTGATGATAGGCAAGTGAGTCGTATGAGGGTGGAAGAAGAAATGGTCCAGGAAGGATGAATTCAGAGTCCCGAGGAGAGGGAGCCAAAGAGGAAGGAGAAAAAATAAAACTATCCAGACACAAGAATTGAGGGAAACAGTGGAGGATTACCACTGCTCAGAGTGGAACTTTTAGGTCATAAAGTTAATTAATTCAGCTACCAAGCATTTTTTGTCTGCTGTGCGTCAGGCACGAAGCTGAGAGCTGGAGATAAAATGGCGTCCCTTCGTCTAAGAGTTTTACATTTATCATGAGTCAATGGAGAAACCAAGGTTTGTGAGTCACACGTTGGCCGTGGCTGGTCTCCGCTCCTGCTCACTCGCCCTGGCAGGAGGGTGACTCCCTGGTCCGGAGCTGCCGTGCGTGTGGTTGAGTCCTGCTTGGCGTCCGTCTTGGGAGGACACACATTCTGCCCTGACTCTGGGCTGGGGTGGTTCTGCGGGGCTGGGCCTGCCCTGAGGACCAGTCCTATCGTGTTCCAGCTCGGCCTACACCAGATGTGGAGTAGAATTTTTGGTTGCCATACTAATATTTTATTTTTGAGCAAACACACGTACCACATGTTCTGATCCATCTTTCAATCATGATGAAATCAATATTTTGTTCACCGTGTGTGCATCGACCTATTCTTCACTTTCTACACTACCTGTGTGCACTGAGTGTTATTTCCACGGTATCCCCAAGCCTCTGATTGGTGCAGCGCTCCTGGGGCATCAGTAGACATCAACAGTCCCTCAAGTCCTCCATCACTGGAACAGGCCAAGGAGAAGGAGCGGCCTCTCCAGAAATGCCCTCCCCGCCAGGAGAAAGCAGTGAAGGCTGTGACGTGCAGGCTGGTACAAGTGCTGTCTGGATCACCAGAAAATCATCTGGAATGTTGCATAAGGTTTTAAAAATACCTGGAGTGGTGCAGTGGTTAGCAGCCTGTCAGAACCTTGGTAGCTGAGTGTGAGTGGGCACTGAACCTGGGCAAAAGCCAGGGAATAAGCTGGGTGTCCCGTGCATGGAGGACAAGCCTCCTGGGTGGCTGCGTTCTCTTTGTGGGCTCCTCGGTCCCTCCACAGACCTTTGAGGCGCCCCTTCCTTTCACCACGTCCAGTGACACACGGCTATGGCTGTGTCTTCTCTACGCACATGTGCGCCTATAGCACCAGAAGCCTGACCCCCGGGCTAGAGCCGCGATCTGTTCACCCTCTGGCTGCCCCACAGAGTGTAACGTCACACTGTGGAGGATTCAAATATGCAAGTTTAATTTGAAGGCATCTCAACCGGGATAGAAGAGAGTGTGCAGAGGAGACAGGCAGAAGAGCCCCACACCCCTGGCTTGGTCTGGGGCTGGCAGCTCACTGGGGGCTTATCTCGCTCTTCAAAGTAGGAAGAAGAGGCGGCAGGAAACAATGCAAAGGGAGAGAAGAAAGACACAAAGCCGCTTTGAGGACTGGGGCCCCGTCGATGGGTAACTGCTGAGTGTGGACCAAGGACTTGTGTTTAGAGAGTTGAGGCGATGGCCCCGCCCTCTCGGGGAGGCTCCTCCTGATTGGATGGTTTGTGCGTTTGCTGTGCATAGGCTAACCTTGAACTTATAGAACCTTCCTGCCTCAGCCTTCTGAGTGCTAGGATTACAAGTGTGCAACACCATGCTTGGCTTCACTATTAGTCTTTCATGGTGTCATGTTGGCAGTATCAAGATTGTTTTCATTTGCCATAGAGAAGGCTGATGTTATGCCTTTCGGAAGTCCAGTGATCAAATTCACATTTCAGGAAGCTCTACTTCATTCTGGTGAACAGTTCCAGTGCTGCTCACCTTTTCTATGCAAAGGTGACTAGTGAACCAATTTCTGAATGTGACATTTGGGCTGCTTTTTTGAAATAGGTGCAATAAGTCTGTGCTCAATGCCATACTGTTCACTACGGCACAAAGAAGGAGCTGGCAGAAGGAGCTGGCTGCGGAGTTCCAGTTTACATTTCTGCATTCGAGGTGTAAAATGCCCTCACAACTACCAGGACATACCTTTCATACCTCATTTGAAAGGTTTACTTGGCATATATTGCTGAAACCTTCAGGGCCGTGAAATGATGCAAGCTGTTTGTCACTGGTTGTGTATTTACATGTCATATATATTGCTTGACAGTTCAAAACAAGGCTTTTAAAAAAGTGAATGAATAGGGCCGGAGGGTTAGCTCAGTGGTGCCGGCGCCTGCCTCGCAAGTGCAAGGACCTGAGTTCGACCCCCGGTAACCACATATAATGCTGGGCGTGGAGACTCACGCCCACCAACAATCAACGCCGCATACCACAGTGCCGGAAGTGGTGGCTCACGCCTGTCATCCCAGCACTCGGGAGGCAGAGACAGGAGGATTGCTGAGTTCGAGGCTTGCCTGGGCTACATAGTGAGCTCAGGGCCAGCCTGAACTACAACGCGAGACCCTGTCTCAAAAGCAAAAAAAAAAAAAAAAAAAAAAAAGAATGAATAACAGCTGGATTATTGAATATTTTCCCTTTTGGGGGGACAGGGTTTTTGTCATTAAAACATAGGCATTTTTAAAGAAAGCAAATCTCTTGAGTGTCTCTGTTGTCCTACAGCTCTCCACACCACATCTGTCACTCTCCGTACATCCTTTCAATTCCGATGATTAGAGTGATAAAATCCTACTACGAAGGCTTCTATTTCAGTTAGTGAGGTGTCAAGATAAATATATTTTTAAGTATTACCCACAAAGTATATAGAATGTTTTCTATACTTAATCATGGATGTATTTCAAAATATCTTGTGGTACATCGTCTCTTACAAACAGTTTCCATTTTGAGTCACAGTGTCGTATTCCATTCAGTAGGCATCACCCCAGCAAGAACCTAATACATTTTCCAACCTAGTGCTAACATCGGACCATTTAGGTACACACGCCCTGTGCAGCGTTTTGACTAGTCAAATATTTCTCTATATTACGGGGTTCTTCCTTGTCTGAATCAAGGTCTTCCTCTGTACTTCTCCGTCATCTCTTGATAACTTGTTTGGCGCACATGTTTAGTCACCAGTAGCTGACTCATCTGATGACTCTTTCAACCGCCTCCCAGCATTGTAAAGGCAGGTTTTCACGCAGCACTCCACTGAATTGAGCTAAGTTGACAAGAAAAACCAAAGAAAACATGTAATAAAATGATGAATACACAAAAATGTAACCCAGCACCTCACATGTGGAAGACTCAGTGACACATGTGCACGTCTTACCACAGAGGCACAGTCAGCGCCCTGTCTTTTCAGGACTCTTAACAGCTCATATTATGAGAGAATTGTGTTCCCATGTTCAAATATTAAAACTCTAGCATGCAAGTGACCTTTAAAAAGCCTTTAAGGTAAAGTGACACCAGCAGGTGGGCTCTAATCCCAGCCGATCGCTGCTGTCACAGAGGGGTTTTGGAGATGCGAGGTGACTGGGAGGAGCTGTGTGAGAGAAGACCCAGAGGAGCTTGCTGAGAGACGCCCGCTGGGCAGCCGGGGCTCGGGAGCAGCCAAGCTCACCCACTCCTCGGCCTGGACACCAGCCCTGGAGCTCTGAGAGCACACGTTTCTGTGCTTAAGCTTCGGGCTGTGGTATTTTACTGCTCTGCCCTGACTTCCCAATCCAGTGTCTTTCAAAGAGAATGTCTTTTAATTTTGATGAGACCCATTTTATCTCTGGTTTTCCTCTGAGGAGGGAGGCAGGTCTTTCCTTGGCTCTGTGATCTGCCCCACTGTCCACGCCCAGGTGTGCGTGTTTCACAAACCCCACAGGTCACATTCATGCGTGGCCACGCCTTGCACGCCTTGGGACATGTGTGTCCAGGAAACTGAGCTCTTCCACTGTCAAAGAGCTTTCTCAGCAAGTTAGTGCCTCTACCAGCATCAGAAAGTCAGACGCTAACGGAATAGATGGTCTTCACGGATCTTGGAGTTCGGGCCTCTCCCTTGGCAGGAGAGTCACGCAGAATTCATAACCCGTAGGGATTGAAAGAGGTTCTCGTGGAGAGGAAACGTGCCTATCTCAGGAGCATCTGTTAAATGGCATTAGCATTCATTTATAAGCATCTGTTAAATTGTGTTCTGTCGATACAGGCTCAAAGGAGTATTGCTTAGGAAGATTTCTTCCGTGTAACGTGAGAGGAGGAACAAAATGTGTCCCGGGGGAGGAAGGAGATGAGAGCGGAGCGCCGTGCTCCCCGGAGCCAGGTCCCTCGCGGGCTGAGGCCCCGGGGCCCGCGGTGGCAGCTGCACAGCCCGCTCCGCGGCTGAGTGAGTGGAGGAAACAGGAAAACGGGGTGAGAGAGCTGCGGGAGAAATGAGCCTGGAAGCCGCTGCTCAGCTCCGTGTCCTCACTGTTCACCAACAGCGACCTGGGGAAAGTTACTGACTTTCTGTGACCGTTACTTCCTCCTTCTACAAACGCTGAAATAATATGCACAGCATCGTTGTGAATCTTAAATCCAGTCAAGAATTCACCCTTTAGTGTCTCTAGTTACAGCTGCTAATTTGCTAATTCCACTCTTTAGGGGCGAGGGCTGTTTCTCGTTAATGACTTAATTTCAGAGGGAAGGAAAATGCCGTATGCCAACTCGGTACATATTTGATAAGCGAGTGACAAGTACTTAGTATTGTGCTGCGAATGTGAGCCCAGAGTAGTTGGCATATTTACAATAGGAGAAACCATAGTTAAGAACTTTCTGGTAACTTGATTTGTCCCCCAACCCAAGCAGGACGACCTTACTGCAGTCAGCTAATTCTACACAGATGACAGCAGCTGTCTGTTCTCTAGACAAAGGACCCATTGCGTCCCAGACTCGGTGGACTCACTCCACGGAGGGGCTCCCCGGGCCCACAGGCTTCTGCTTATCACGTGCAATTTCTATGCCAAAGACTGAAGTGGTCGGTTATTGACACAGGTGACATTCCCGTCGGTAGGACCCAGTTCCATGGACAGCTGAGCACCCACAGGTGACCATGATAGAACTGGGTCCACATCGGAGAGACTCCATGACAAAATCTGCATAAGGCCCGATGCTAAAGTTTCTTCTCCAGCACATGGACGGAACAGATCCTCCCAGGTCATTAAACATGTTTAGATCAAATAGTTCATCCCCAGGACAATTAAAAGCATGCTGCTTGTAAAGAGCAGCTGAGGGATTTGGAGGCCTCAACAAGAGTTTGGCCTTGGCTTTATAATTATTATTAATTCTTAAATACTCAGGCCAGAGCTAGAGCTGAGAGGTTTGTATACCCGTTTGTGCAATTTAGGAGAAATTGAAATATCACCATTTTGTTATTTTTTTGAGTAAATATGAGAGGATCAGTAGTCCAAGATGGGATAGAAAGTCAAACTTCATTCCAGCAATTTCTGGGCTAGAATTTATCTCCAAAGTTAATGGCTGTGTGGTAGGCCTGACTCACTGAGCAGAGTTGAATGGAGAAGACGTAGAGGGCTGACAGGATAGGCTGGGCTTTAAAGGCTGAGGGAAGAATCCAATAAACACCTCGCCCCGCCCTCTCCATCCCTCCCCCTCTCCCCATCCCTCCCCCTCTCCCCGTCCCTCCCCCTCTCCTCCTCCCTCTCCCCTCCCTCTTGCCTCCACCTCTCCCTCACTTCCTCCTCAACCCCTCCCCTTCATCTCTATCCTCTTAGATGAGTTCAAGCAACAGAAATTCCATCATTATGCATAGGTTGGATTTAGATATTGAAGTATTTTACAATATGTTAAATGGGGAACTAGTTTTTTTTTTTACATCAGCAATTAATCAATATGCCACTGCAATTCAAAAAGGAATAGGATTTAAAGCCAGATTTTGTGACTTTTAAAAGTAGGCAAATTATCTAGAAACTCACATTTTGTACTGACAAAACTAATGCAAGTGCACTATTCCCAGAGGAGGAAACTTAAATCTTCCCTGAATGATCAAAGATACTTTTATTATTTCCAAATGCCACTTAAACTTCACATTGTCAATCTAAAAAAAAAAAAAATCAGCCAGAGGGAGATTCAGTGAAGAATGAGGACACTTGTTTGAGGCTAGCAGAGCACGGAAGTGGGGCAGCGAAGCGATCAGGGTAGCAGAGGTCTGCCCACCGCAGTGTGGCAGGGCCACGTTCGTGGAGCTGCAGGCAAGGGGAAGTCTTCAGAGGAGAAGGATTTGCTTAATATTTTGAAATAACAGTCCGTGGTCACAATGATTAATGACAAAAGTGTTGTCAGTCCTAGGATGAACAGGAAAGTTGTTGCTAGATGTTTTAAAAGTCCTTTGAGCCAGGCGTGGTGGCTCATGCCTGTCATCCCACCACTCTGGAGGCAGAGGCAGGAGGACTGCTGAGTTCAAGGCTTTCCTGAGCTACATAGTGAGCTCAGGACCAGCCTGAACTACAAGGAGAGACCCTGTCTCAAAAAAAAAAAAAAAGTCCTATGATATAAGCTTATGATTCTCAGTCTTTTGTGATAGTTACCATCAGGCAATTATGCATAAGGACCCATTCTCCACAACTTCTCCGCTTTATTTAATTGTTTTATGTTGGGCTTGACAAAAGCAACTCCATTTTGATTCTGACAACTCCCACATTTCTTTCCCAATACCAAATGCAATTCATGCTGTTCCAAATGCTAGTCGTGTCCCACACGTGAACACATGCCCTGAGAGTCTTGAAAAATTTAAAACAAGATTTAGGCCCCTATGAAAGAATCTGCTTCATGAAATTCTGATACTGTGTTATATGCTTGGTTTGTGCAGAAGGTTACTATGTACAAAAGCTAGCTGTTCCATTGGCCTGGGAACATACTGTCTTATTTCACTTTGGCGTCTTATAAGAATCCATATTTTAAAAAAATGCTTTCAGAATCTACCATAAGAAATACTGCTTCTCCTAAGGAACTTGTATACTTGCTTTGCACTGATGTTGCAAAATATGTAACTTGCTTTGTTTGGCTGCTAGCGACCTTGAAGACAAAGTCAAAGGTTAAACGCATCAAGTGTAGAGCCCTGGGTCTTCATATTTCTCCTCTTGTTTTTCTTTTTTGTCTCAGATTCTTTGTGTCTATTTTACAGTTATTGTATCTTCTAAATTATAGCTATAAGCTACTTTAAATTTTTTTATATGCAAAGGCAGGCAGCAATATATAAATGATGAGAATAGTATAGTTAGCAGATTGGAGGAAAGGTCAGAGAGAGCTACACAAACCACCCGTTTCCATGTAACAAGTAACTCCAGCCTGTAGGAGCCTAAAGCAAAGTCCTTATGTTACTGTTCACGAGTCTATTCACTCCCCGAGCAGCTCTGGAGGGAGCTGGAGGGGCAGCTGATTCCCCTCAGCCCGGATGGCTCCTGCATTGCACTGGTCGTCAGACCGGCTGGGTCACGAGCTTCAGACAACTGAGTATTCATTTTCCATCTGATCCTGCAGGGCCGTGGCCCCGCCTGCTTCCCAGGGGGCCTCCGAGGAGCACACGTGGTAGGTGACACTGAATAGACACTTTTTCCATCTCCATCTGTGTCACCATTTCTAGTATATGTGCTGCCGAAGCGAGCACTGTGTCACCATTTCTAATGAGCCTTTAAGCAAAGCAGATCGCACAGCCGCGGTTAGCTTTAGGAGATGGAGAAACAGATTCTACTTCTTTCGTGGGAGAAATGGCAGTGAAACACTGTACAGGGCATAAAAACAGATGAAGATGATTAGTGGTCAACGGAAATCTGCCCACAAGGTATCAGTAAAGACTAATATGTCTTTAACAAAGGAGCCGGTGAGGAGCACTGCCCGAGCCCCCACCGCGCGGAGTGGGAAGGGTCAGCAAAGCGCACTCCCAAGGAAAGAGCTGTTTCAGCTGCAGAGCTTGAGAAGCAGAGGTGGGGCTTCGTCGGCAGCGTCTTCTGGGCAGGAGGCCAAGGATCTGCTGAGCAAATGCGTCTACTCCGTTCTTCCTTCTCTGTCTTGAGATAGATCTTGGCATCTGGTCGATTGAAAGCCACTAGAAAGAAAGTTACAAGTTTCGTGAGAGTGAAATTCTCATGAAACTACAGGCAAGAAGAAGCTTCTATGGTCTGAAGAAGCTCTAGCTGTAGGTTCAATCCGTGCAGGACAGAACAGTATAGCGATGGGAGAGGTTGAGATCCTTCCAAACGTTTTTCAGTCTTTAGTCCTGTTTTATGGTCAGGGTCACAGAGTCACAGGATCCAGTGTGGAATGATGCTGTAAGGTACTAGCATCGGCATCTGTCCCCTTATTTGGTTTTCTGACTCTTTCCTAAGCACACACTTCTCCTAGGTGGACGATGTGCCCAGCCCTGGCTCTCAAATCATTGTCTCTGGCTTTAGAATTGCAAATATCACTACTGCTTCAAGACCCTTTCCTGGGTTCGCACCCTGCATTTGAGTAGGATGAGCCTGGGAGCTCTGTTGATGAAAATTACAGAAGAGAAGCTTAAGGAAGAAGGATAATCCCCCTTTTATTGGGCCAGTTGGGGAGCACTCCAGACTTAGTCTCCACATGTACTGAGTACTCTGTGCCAGAAACTTCCAGCTGAGCCCACAGATCCGAGCAGGGTCACCCGGAAGTGCTACAGCCGGCTTGTCATGATGAGGCTGCCAGGTAGCGACATGGCATGTGAAAAAAATCACTCTTCGCCAACAGCTCGCATTTTAAAATGATGAGTAATACGACCATTTTCCTTTCAAATACCTTAGGGTGTTTATTTTAGGGTAACATGGGAGGGTCTTTGTGTTGCATCTGTGGTTGAAGAGCAGAGATTGTGCTAGGTATAACCTTGGACATTGGACTATTGGAGGCTATGTTCAATATGCATGAACAAAATCTTAGTGACATTAGCCTGTTCATTCGGACAGAGACCTCAGCGGAGGAATATTCACAATTCATTGATGAGTCCTGTACCCTCTTTCAGAGATAAGTGCCAAGGCCTTCCCTTAATTATACTCTGAATAAAGTAAGATATGCAGCACAAGAGAATGCTCTCTGAATTTCTATTCACTTCCATCCCTTCTTCTAATTACACAAAGCATCTTTCACATAGGAAACTCAGAGTCAATTTTCTGCTTGAGAATGGGCTCAGGCCTTCGCTTGCAAGTCAATAGCGCAGGCCTGGTGTGAGTAGAGACAAACGACATCACTAACAGTGCATTTCTGCACCCCAGGCCTGGGAAGTTGAGTCACACGTGAACTCCAGGCGCGAAATAGAGGCCGTGTCCTTCGGAAGGGACTTCATGAGTTTCAGGGACATTTAGAGAACAGGAAAAGCTGGAGACAGAAAACAGGAGAGGCTTCCTAAGAGTTAGTAAGTGCAGGACAATTGTCTAAAACTTATCCTCCAATACCCCATTGATAGCCGCAGGGGTGAAAGGTCAGTAGCCTCCAGGGCCGGTGTCTTCACACTGCTGGGCGTGTGGGCCCAGGAAAGCAAGTTTCTGGGAGTGGTGAGCGAGGAGAGGGCCCGGGGATCCAATGTTAGCCTGGTCGGAGCAGCGGCCGCACGGAACAGAGCCGACGAAGAGAGGAGAGAGCGCCCCGGGCAGCTGCAGGGGGCGAGGAAGCGTTAGAACGACGCAGGGCTCGCGTCTGCTGGGCCCCGGGCGTCTGCGCCCAGGATGCCCGGACCTCTGTCTCCTGCCAGAGCGGGACGAGGCAGCCGGGGGCATCGGGGCCACCTTGGAACCGCTTCTGAGCAGCTTGCGTGGAGGGAGAGGGAAAGCCGAGACAGGGCTGTTCCGGGGCGCCGAGCCCAGGACGAGGCGGGTCGTCCAGCGCGGCTCGGGCTCCTCGTCACAGACGGCCTTCGCCCAGGGCCCACTCGTGCTGGGCTCCGTCACCAGCAGCTCGCACTCTGCTTTTCCTCGTGAAATTGTCCTGGGCTAAGAGAATGAAGAGTCGCCTTTTCCAGCCCAGCATCTACGGGGTCGCCCGTGCCCGGGGCGTGCGGCCGGAGGCAGTGGCAGCACGAGGGCCAGGTCGCAGCCCGTGGCTCCCCTTTTCTCTACCCCGCTTCTTCTGTCCCGCTCTCCGTCGCCACTGCGCAGCCTCCGCGTGGCCTGTGACTCAGGGCCGCGCGTGTCCGGGCAGCCGCCGCACGGACCAGCGCCTCGGGGCTCCAGGCGACCCACGCTCGGCTCGGTGGCTGTGGAGCAGTAGCTCCAGCTGGCGTCGCGGGTGTCAGTCCTCCGTACAGAAACGACAGAACCGGGCCCTCTGGTTATTTCACCTTCTACTCCCTACGGCCTTCACCTACCGCCCCACGAAGTCCTCATTAATGGAGTGTGATCTGCACTGCAAATCCCTGTCCCCTCTGGGCTGAGGCTACAACCCGCAAGACGGAGCCTGCGACCTCAGTGCTTCACAGAGGGCGCGGAGTCGCAGCCGCGGGAGCTGCCCCTCGCCGGACTTGGACCGCAACTGGCGAGAACGTGGTGACACATCGGCCGGCAGGTCGGGGCGCTCCAGCCGGCGGGGTGAGGTTTGCCTTAGGAAGACGCCGCCAGCGCGCCGAGGCTGGGTTGTAGCCCGAACCCCAGCCCTGAAAGATGGCCAGGAGTCCGCATGATCCCAGCGCCGGCCGGCTTCAGAGCGATGGCAGAGCCCATGTGGGTCCCACAGAGCCCAAGCCACCTCAGCTTGGAGAGGCAGAAGCCGCCTTCAGAGGCAGGACACAGGCGGAGCTTCGGCGCTCAGCCCGTGGAGAGGTGGCCGGCTGAGAAGCCCCTGAACTCAGAGCTGGACGAGGGTTCTGGCGCCATTCTTCATCAGCACGCTGCGTAGCAGCCTGGAGTCTCGGACCTCAGGTCTAACATCGAAATACCAGTCTCTGCTGAAGGTGTGCCGTGGACGGTTTTAAAGACTATGGGAAGGAATCAGGTCTAGGGCCACGGGAGAGTCCCCGGGATTCTGCGGCTGTTCTTAGGTGACGACAAGACAATCTCATCGACCTCGTCATCTAGAGCTCTGTGTCCTTCCCAGAGGAAGTGTGGAAGGTAGGTCGGGTAGTGTTAGTACTGGGGGTCCCGCCTTTGAACTGAGCAGCCGTAGAGGATGTCGGGAGGATCGGGTGGAGACAGTCCAGTACCCCGATGTCATCTGTGCGTACCCAGCTCTGGCACGCACCCAGCAGGTGCGTACCAGCCTTTGCCCGCATCCTGGAGAGTCCAGGATCTCCCTCGAGGACCTTGCTCTGCTCCCCCTCAGCAGTGGAGAGGTGCAGGCTGCAGCGCGCCAGACCCCAACATGCGCGAAGGGCCAGGATGCCATTGAGAGCAGGTTAGGACGGAAGGGTTAGCCCATGCCCCTCCTGCTGCGTGACAGGTGCCCACTGAAGAATCCAGTGGCATTTAAAAAGTCATGAAGAATGGTATCTCAGGTAGCATCGCTCACATGGCTTTGTCTTTTAAATAACTCAGAGGACTTGCGGAAGGTTGTATGCTAGATTTAGATAATTGCTTGCAGTGGGTTGTATAGCTTATCGCTTCTTTTGTTCACAAACGAAAAGTTCTCTGTGAAGATGGATGGCATTGCTGTAAAAAGGCATGTACTGTTACTGTATGACTGTGATAGTGAAAGGAGAGATGACTGATACAATAATCATAGTGAAGTCAGATAATTATATGACGATCATAGTGAGGTCAGTTGATTTGTAACAGGAACAGCAATAATCATACCATTTTAAGTGGTGAGAACCCAGCAATGGAAGAATTCAGACTCAGTTTTAGAATAACTTATTCTAATTGTGACTATTAGTAAAGAATTTTTTTTTGCATCAGTTTTAGGAACAACTTAAAAAAATTGTCTTAGGATGTGCAGATGCTAATATGCTTTGAGCATTATGTAGGTTCTCAGCACTGATGTAGGTCCTTTATCTGGTTCATTTTATTACATCTCTGAGTAGCTACTTTTTTAATAAATTGAATTCTTTATTAGTACAATTTATATACATATCAAAATCATGTATAACATTGGGGAATTTGTACCACTATATGACACAAGTTAATTCTCATTTTTACCCATATCCCTACCCACCCACCCCTCCTCACCCCCTTTATACATGCTCTTTTATTTTCTTTCTGTATCATATTTATTCCTTCCCCTCATCACATTCCCACACCAAGTTTCCTA
>PVIC010002517.1:9393-76710 GCA_004025085.1 Thryonomys swinderianus
AATTCAAAAATGGGCATCTGAAATGAACAGACACTTCTCAGAGGCAGAAGTCAAAGCAGCCAAGAAACATATGAAGAAATGTTCAACATCACTGGTCATTCGAGAGATGCAAATGAAAACAACACTGAGATTTCATCTCACTCCACAAAGAATGGCCGCTATCACAAAATCAACCAACAATAAATGCTGGTGTGGCTGTAGGGAGAAAGGAACCCTTCTCCACTGTTGGTGGGATTGCAGACTTGTGCAACCATTGTGGAGATCCGTGTGGAGATTTCTCAGAAAACTAGGACTAGGGGTCCCATTTGACCTTTCTATCCTCCTGCTAAGAATATACCCAAAAGAACTTTAAAAATCATATTGGAAAGACAGATGTACACCCTTGTTCATAGCAGCTCAGTTCGTGATAGTTCAATCTTGGAAACAACCCAAATGCCCATCAACTGGAGACTGGATAAAGAAGTTGTGTTTTTTAATAAAATGGAGTATTATTCTGCCATAAAGAATGACAAGATCAATTCATTTATGTGCAAATAGAGACACCTGGAGGACACACTAATAAGTGAAATCAATAGATCACAGATAGGCAAATTCCGGATCTTCTCTTTGACATGAACACCTGTAGATGCAAATGAGCTCTAGAAAGTATGACAGCTTTTATAGAGTGGGAAATTTCCATAGGAAATTTGGTGTGGGAAT
Organism: Thryonomys swinderianus; assembly: GCA_004025085.1. Taxonomy (NCBI): domain Eukaryota; kingdom Metazoa; phylum Chordata; class Mammalia; order Rodentia; family Thryonomyidae; genus Thryonomys; species Thryonomys swinderianus. The sequence continues at coordinate 10,093 of PVIC010002517.1, forward strand.
GTAATGAGGGGAAGGAATAAATATGATTCAGAAAGAAAATAAAAGTATGTATAAAGGGGGTGGGGAGGTGTGGGTGGGTAGGGATATGGGTAAAAATGAGAATTAACTTGTGTCATATACTGGTACAAATTCCCCAATGTTATATGTGATTGTGAGATGTATATGAATTGTACCAATAAAGAATTCAATTAAAAAAAAACCACACAGTGGGTTGAATTGGCCTGTGAGCCAGTAGTAGTGTGCCTGTCCTCACAGACTCACCTGTCTGTGTTAATTTGTGAAAACTCACTGATCCAGACACTTGTGAGTTATACAACTGTTCTCATTCTGTGGTTTAGTGATTTACATTTTAAAGATATAACAAGGAGAGTAGTAATACAGAAAATAAAATCAACAAGGGCAGCCGGGCGTGGTGGCTCACGCCTGTAATCCCAGCACTCAGGAGGCAGAGACAGGAGGATTGCTGAGTTTGAGACTTGCCTAGGCTACATCGTGAGCTCAGAGCCAGCCTGAACTACAAAGCGAGACCCTGTCTCAAAAAAAAAAAAATCAACAAGGACAGCTGTGAGCAGTTATAATTCACTTGTCCACTGGCAAGTCGTCTCACTGCTTATTGTACACTGCAAAGATCATGCAGGATTTGGGGCACAAACAATTCTAGCAACATAATGCTTTTTTTTCAAGTGCTCAAGATACCAACATTATTGTTCATTCTCTTCTTTATGGGGTAAAAGTCCATTAAGGGACTCTCAAAGTGCTTAGTTATTGTAATAAATTATCTTTATTAAGTTTTATTATTAATGCCCAAATCGATTTCTTTTCAAAGTTGTATCATTTTGCCATTCTATAATTGAAACTCTAAAAACATCAGCAGATACTTTGGGCATAAGCAATTTGAGAAACATTAAACATCAATTCCACTCCTTTTCTAATTTTCATATTTTCCCAGAATGAACTACTTCCTTTAGAAGTAATGTACCTTACAGACCTCTAAACATAATTAAAAAAATAAAATAAAATATACACACAGTACATTTGCCAAACAATTATATGCTCTCCCTCCTAGGAGATAAACATAAAAGAATTATAATGACAATGTGGCTAACATTACCAAATGCATATGACAAACCAAGCGTTCACTGCTCTACGCCTCCCAGGCACTAACTCGTTTAATCCCCAGAAAGACTCAGTGAAGTAGCTGCTTTGGTATTGTCCCCACTTCAGAAAGGAGGAAACAGACAAAGAGAAATTCAGTGATGTCCCAGTATTTCACTGTTAATAAATGATATGCTGGGATTGGAACACAGGAAATTTTCTTCCAAACCTCATGCACTTAGATATGTAAGAAAATGAACTTGGGTTTGAATCTGGAGGAAGCTGAGTCCTTAAATATAAGGTATTAAGGTTTATATCTAAATGTCTTTCCAATGTCCCATTCACTCGTAGGTGGGGCTTGTGGAAGGTGATGGACTATGGGAGCACCCAGCTGATTGGATGTTAGGAGGTGGGGTCTACTGGGAGAAGTGGGATTCTGTAGGTGTGGTTTGGAAAGGTTCATCTTCCCCGGCTCATCCCATGATTGATTCTCTGCTTCCTGTCCACCATGCCATGAGCAGCTCTCCTCTGTCTGGCCCCTCTGCCAGACCACCCTGCCTTGGAGCCAACCTAGTAGGAAACTTCACAACAGTGGGCTAAGATAAACCTCTCCTCCTGTAAGTCACAGGTGTTGGATATTTGGTTCTAGCAACAAAGGAAGTGACTAAGGCATACAGATGGCACGGATGAAGCATTCCCAGCCTCCTGACACTTTCCTCCCACAACAGAAAGGACTGCTCTTCCCTGTACCTCCCATGGAACCACGAGGCAGCATGTATGGCGCTTTACTGCATGCACTCTTCAGATCTCTGGTTCTCCCCCACCAACCTATGCATTCTTTGATAGCTGGTGCTGCCATCTTATCTCCTGGCATTTAAGAGCCCCAACAGATGTCAGCTGAGTAAGTGAATCAGTCGCAGGTAAATGATAATTTCGTGTGAGTGTGTGTGTGTGTGTGTGTGTGCGTACCAAATTTCCCAACTAATTTTTCTTTCTGGTGAGTCAGTGGAAGGAACAAGTACAATGTCCTAAATAGTGTGAAGCAACCAGGCCTTGGGCACCTTCTTATAGACTAAGCGTCTTAGGTGAAGACCTAGCTCCCTCTGCGTTTAGCTCAGAGATTTCCACCCATGCTTGACTTGATGATGGGTCTGTTTTGTTGAGTGGAGCCAGAGATCTAAAATTCGCATTTATAATCAAGAGGGCAAGAGAAAATATTTCCATACTCATTTCCAAGTATTCATCAAACAGTCCGTAGGCGTTCATTGGCTGGAGGTTGTAGTCCTTTTCCCACTGTGGGAAATTGATTTTCCTTTCTGGCCCATGCTCTTGTCTTACTTTTCTTCTAGTCCACCAATTCTGAATTAGCCTGTGTGACAAGATCAGTTTCTTAGAATAGCAAAATGACAACTGTTCATGAGATTTAAATAATATGAAAAAGGAGAAGTAGGACAGGGAACCTTATAAAAAAAAAACTCAGGACAGGCAGGAAACAAAGCCTTGGATTAGGAAAAAATAATGTAAGCTCATACTTCAAACCTTTCTACTTGCTAGTAGACAGGATGAGCGAGGAGCTTATTTTCATTGTTTGTGACATAGTCTCACGTTAGGTGTGGCCTTGAGGGTTGGACAGAGACCGACCAGATCTGTAAATGACAGATAGGTCCAAAGACAACACTCTGACTCTGGTCTTGTGCAGGTGGCTCACGAAGAATCCATGAGCAGTCTCATCAGGTGGGTGGTGACCTGTGCATCCCAGTGCCAGGAACCCAGAAGACCTGCAGACCCACACAGGGTTCCTCTCCTGGCACATGGATGCCTGCTGCTCCACAGCTCAACCTTCCTGCCTTGGGCTTAAGCCTGTCAGGGTCTCTGACTCCTGGGGAGATGTACAAGGCACTGGCAAGGCTAACACATGTGTCCTCCTTAGCACACCTCAGTGCATTTTATACCAACATGGGAGAGGGATGAAGACATGCTTCAGCAACAGGGAGAGCTGGGTTACCTGGAAGTGGAAATGCTGAAAGAGAAATATGTTCAATAAAGGGATGAGAGTTTAAAAACCAACTCTGCTTCCTTCACAGTTTTGTTCTCTGTATTTCTAGAGGTTAAAATATACTTCTTTAGATGTTCATGACATTTTGATTAATTATGGCTTACACCTTGAAGGAGAATATTATGCTTCTGATTTTTTTTTTTTGAGACAGGGTCTTGCTTTGTAGTTCAGGCTGACCCTGAGCTCACTATGTAGCCCAGGGAAGCCTTGAACTCAGCAATCCTCCTGCCTCTGTCTCCAAGTGCTGTGATGACAGGCATGAGCCACCATACCCAGCTGCTTCTGATTTTTTTATGTTTTGAAAGAAGCTTTATAGAAAACATGAAACACTTGGAATAAGATTTCTAAAAATAAATCTGAGATCAGGACATTACTGGCCAGCTGGTTGTCCTAGCTGAGGCTCGTGTTCTTCCTCCTCGAGATTCCCACATCCCCTGATACACAGAGCTGAACCAGAAACCCACAGCACAGAATGAAAGTAGACAGAGAAACGCTGTTCATTTTTGTTTTCTGAAACTGAACCGACTAGAGCTGAGCAAACATGGCAGAACTCAAGGTGACCTTTGCAAAGCTGATGCGAGTGTTTGTCCAAAATCATTAACAACAACAACAACAAAATTAATACCAGGTGATGGTATTTTTAGGAGTTAAACATACTACCTTAGAAATACTCCTGTCTCTTTTGTAAAGCCTTGAAATTTTCTCCTTTCCATAAACTCTACTTTTCTGTAGTCTGAATTCAGGACAGTTTAACAAATATTCAGATTTATCAGGAATAGGGACGTGATCTTGTTAAATAAACAGCTAGGGACTTGCAGTGCGAAGTCCCAATGGTCAAAGGGATCATTTGAAGCAGCTCACAAGCAGCCACCCAATATAGAGGGTCACAGAGACTCCCTCAGGGATGCCAGTTTCACTCAGGTGAGTGGCGCCGAGCTGCGCAAGCAGGTTTCCTGGCCGCCCTTGAATATGAACTGAGGAGTCTGCATTGCTGGTCTTACTCGCCACACCCGGAATTGCCAGTCCTGACAGAGCCACCTCCGAGTGACCCAGCACTTACGGGTAGCCCAGTTCCATGAAATTATTCCAGGTCTGCTTTAGCACCATGATGATACCCATCTGCATGCAGAGATCGATAAGGCATCCACTGGGGTGGCACTGCAAGGTAAGCAGACCCAGGTCTGAGAGTCAGTGGTGAGGAAGGGAGGGGTCTGGTTGCCAGGAGACAGGGAGGGGGAGAAGGGAAGGATACAGACCTCTTCCAGTCTCCACCTGTTTATCAGCCTCAAGTAGGCACCTGGGTGTCCTGTAAATCTTCAACATACACAGGGAGACAAGAGATTAGCATTCTGTCGGCCCAGAGTCTGAGTTTTTGTGTCACATTCAGTTCAGTTTAACACATTCTCCAAAGTGAATTATGGCTACAGCTGAGTGTCAGGTAGGAAGGGGCAGGACATCTGGAACTGACATGATGGCAGCGTAGGGAATTCTCAGGGGCACTGCCCCTCTGTCCCTCCTGGCTAGCTGTTGATGGCAGGGCCCCGAGACTCGGGAACGTCAGGCGCTCTGGCCTGTGGGAGCAGCAGCGCTTCTCCCGCATGTGGATACATCTGGTCTTCCTGGATGCAGTATAGGGTGTTTTTTAGGCACCAGAGTCCCTGGTAGGGCAGCAGTGATGCCGCCAAGGAGGCTGCCACCCAGTCTCACCGACGCCCTGCACCCCGCCCTTCCCAGTCTCTCGGCTCCGCTGGACACGTCAGGAGGCTGGGGCTCTCGAGGCCTTGACCCAGAGCATGGATCCCTCCCGCTTAGAGCTGCTGGACTGACAGGGGCCCAGGACCCCTGCACCTGCTTCCACCTGCTCCTGCTGGGAGACTGTGGCCCTGCTGTGGAGTCCGGGCCTGGCACTGCCGCAAGCCACGTCCCCACGACCTCCTGACTGGCTGTGAGGCTGGGCCTGCTCAGGAAGCTGTCACCAGCCTCTCCAGGCCCGTGGCGCTCCCTCCACCTACCCCACAGTGACAGTGTTTCCCGAGATGCAGGTGGGAAAGGCTACTTGCCATGGTCACCCTAAAGGCCCGATTCCCTGTCCCCCTAGGGAGCCGCTGTCCCTACCTGGTCTGGGGAGGAGAGGAAGGGCCCGGCTCTTACCTTCCGAGGAAGAAGGCGATGTAAAATGTGGAGCTGTTCAGATTGACAAACTGAAAAAGAAACATTTTCAGGGTGAAGCTGTTCTCCCACTCGGACTCGGTGCGAGGCTGTTCTGTGGACAAGAGCAGAGTGTGAGAGTCTGGCTCGGGCCCTTGCTCCCTGTGCCTTGGGTCCTGTGCCCTCCACACAGCAAGCCCGGGCTGTGGGAAGCTGTGAGCTGAGCTGCGTGAGGGAAGGCACCCGCTGTGGCTCTCAGGTCTTGGCTCTCGCAGGAGCCCGGCTGCTCTCAGCCCCATCTGCCCGGACGGCCCTGGTCCTGTCTTGCTCTGAGGACTCCCGGCCTTGATTCCCAGCTCTGTGCACGCTGGGTACCGAGGGCCATAGAGAACCGGAGTACTCAGCTCCTCTGTCTTCCACACGGCCAGCGCTAGCGGGAGGAGCTCTTCTTCGGGGTTCTTCCCTGGGGTGCTCTCTGTGTCTGACAGTTTTCCGACTCAGGAATCCACCTTCATCTCCTCACGGCTCAGCTTCCATCAGGCAAATGTTCTTTGGACGCTGAGACGTGAACCAAGATATGGCTCTAGCTGCCGTCCACGCCAGTGTGAGCAGGCTTCCCGGGGGCTGCACCCTCGCCGAGTGGGGTGCAGGACACGCATAGGGTGCAGCAGCACCGGCTCCCTCCACACTCCTGGGCTCCCACCTGTCACTCTACCCGTCAGCCGTCAATCCCTGCCTGCGAGTCTAACTCGGACACTTCCTGGGAGCCCATCTGGGAGGGCGATGGAGGAAGCAGGAGAACCGGATTTACAATGGTTTCAGAGTCGGTTTGAGAACAGGCTGTGGTGCTGTCAGGGCAGGAAGACGCAGGATCCCTCAAGGGCTTTGCTTTTACTGAGCTTCTGCTAACTGAACTGTGTTAGTGGTCTGGCTGCCAGGCAGCTGGGTCCCCAGTCGTCCGACAGGTGGAGGGACAAGTCTATGTCTGCACTGGCATCTTGGGCAGCCTGGGTCAAGGGGCCAACTGGACATAGCCTGCCAATGGGTAGTTACCTCTTCCATGGCACAGACCTCTCTGGGGGAACGGAGGGTGTTGATGGGAGATGTTAGGGGTAGAAAGGAGAGAGTGAAATGGCGAGCCCTGTGTGTGGAACGGGGCTCAATAAATACCATCTGTTAGTCAGTGACCATGATAAATAACACACTAGGCACTCTGCCGATAAGCTCATAGGGGAGTGCAGAGAAGAAAGCTACCCACAATTTTATCAAACTGCTTAATGACCTTATCCATAAAATTGAAATTATTTCCATGTTTCAAAATGTGGCAAATGTAAAGCTTGCATCAAGGCAGTAGACTGTCCTGGGCTTCATGGGGCTGAGGTCATCATAGTCTTCCAGGGCACTGATCCCAGGTTGATGTTGTGTGGACACTAGTCAGTAAGAGCTGGCCCATCTACATTCCTGGTTATAGGCTCAGAGTCTCCAAAGCAACTAACTTTGTGGTGATGTTTATATACCTGGAAAACTAAATACTTTGTTTTTACACAGGTCCTGCTATGATGCCCAGGCTAATCTCAAACTCCTGGGCTTATGCAATCTTCCTTAGCAGGGACTATGGAAAAAAATATATATGTACCAGCATATGACATGATTTAATTCTTATTTTTTCCCATTCCCCTACCCATTCCACAACCTCTTACCCCCTAAATATATAAGCTTTGTTTCCCTTTTTTATTACCATCACATTTTTTCTTTACCCCTCATTACTCATCCCTCCATATTTCCCTTTGAATATTTTCTATTTCATAATATCTATCATACACTCCAGAGCTCATTAACACTTTAGTTTCTCATACCAGAGAACAGATATTTATACATCTGTGACCTATTTATTTCAATTATGAGTGTATTCTCATGGTATGTCCATTTGAGCATAAATGATTCAAACATCATTCTTTAAGTCAGGGTAATACTCCATTTTATAGGAAAAAACACATCTTCTTTATCCAGTCTCCAGTTGATGGGCATTTGGGTTGTATCCAAGATTTAGCATCATAAACTATAGCTCAGTATATTTTTAACTGAATAAAAGCTGTAGGTAAAGAGCAAAGAAATACTTTTCTAAATGTCACTGGACATTTTATACATGTCCCTTCATGATGCTATTTTGTGTGTGTGTGTGTGTGTGTGTCCTCGAAGGGAAAAACCAGCTTGAATGTATAGTAGCTCAAGACAGAATGCTTGTGAGAGACTTTCACGCAAACAAGAGTCTATCAGTGGATGCAGAGTGGTCTGCCCTGAGCTAAGAGGCAGTTGCAGGCATTTCTAAGCAAGGGGAATATTTCTTTCCAGGAGCGCTGGAGAATGAAGTCTCTGCAAACCTACTTTTAGACCATTGCACTGAACAGAACTGAAAAGGGTTCCACTTACCTAAATTTGTCAGAAGCAGCGCAACTTTTTCATAGAGCTGTAAAATAAATTTCATGTATTTAACAGATGAACAATAGATACTCTAAAAAATCTATAATTTTAAGTATATAGTATATAACTAGATGTATTAATAACTGTTCAGGAAATAGGTAATCAAGCCAGGAGTGAAAGTAACTTCATTAGCCACCCATAGATCAAATAATGAGAACATGTGAAAAACGGCACCCTTTCAGGGCAAGTCAGAAATATGCAAGGTACAATTTTACTTTTTTTTTTTTTTTTTTTTGAGACAGGGTCTCGCTTTGTAGTCCAGGCTGGCTCTGAGCTCACTATGTAGCCCAGGCAAGCCTCAAACTCAGCGATCCTCCTGTCTCTGCCTGCCGAGTGCTGGGATTACAGGTGTGAGCCACCACACCCGGCCAATTTTACTATTTTTAAAAATCTTATTCCTGGTCTTGGGGTGGTTAACTCTGCAGTAAGAAGACTAGCTTCTTAGACGCGGCTGGGCAGTCACAGTAGCCCGTGGCTCACATTCTGAATGCAGAGTCTCTCAGTCTGTGTCTGGTGGTGGGAACCACCCATCTGGTGGCCTCAGTGTTGACGGAGTTGCAGCATTTGTCGGTGCAGAGGCATCCGGCAGTATCGGGATGCCTACAGCTCACAGCACTCAGCTTTTCCCCTTCGCGTATAGGTGCATCCTTAACTCACCCAGTATCTGGCCAATGGATTGTCCAAGAAGGAATTGTGTGTGTGTGTGTGGGGGGGGGGTGTTTTGATACGAGCCATGTTTTCTGATTTCCTTTGGTTTTCACTATTTGCAGCGTAACGACATATCCAATTCATATTGGTATGGCTGAGTGAAAAGAAGGGAATGACTTTGCCTCTCCTCCTCAGATATGGCCTGTGCGGCTGCACCTGGCCTGTAATTGGCACACTGAGTCATTCTTTGGTCACTAGTGAAGCTTGACAGCATTGGAACAGTATTAGAAAGAGCAAGAAACTGCACTATTCAGCCTCCTCGCTCTGTTTGTGAAAGGTGATGGTACCTCTGTTCACAAGCAATTTGGTTTTTTTTTTTTTTTTTTTTGAGACAGGGTCTTGCTTTGTAGTTCGGGCTAGCCCTGAGCTCACTATGGTGCCCAGGCAAACTGCCGCGAACTCAGCAATCCTCCTGTCTCTGCCTCCCGAGTGCTGGGATTACAGGCGTGAGCCACCAGTCTAGCATTGTGGTATGCGGTGTTGATTGTGGAGTTTGTGAGTGGAAGACAAATTTTTCCAAACACTTTTGAGAACTGAATTATTGGCAAACAGAAGCATTCATGAACACAGGTATTACTGTATTAATTTTAGGACATGGAATATGATGTGAACCGGGAAGTGTCTCTTAAACAGTCACTAAGAGGCATAAGATTTTGTGAGGACCCAGAGAACTTTTGCAAAATGGTAAAAATTTTATGTTTAAAGCAGTACCACACAAAAGAAAATATACATCATCAGATCCAGAAAATAAGCATCACACATAGATCTGCTTCTTCAATTATAATTCGAAAAATGCAACAAAGTCAGAAACAGTATGTGTGATTCTTAATAATTATATTATTTAAAAATTAGAGTCTCTAATGAATATAAATTAAAAACCAATGCAACTCTCAAGGTTTCTATGTCCCATTAGTGAAAAAGTATTAATGATTAACATTCAAATGGTTTTATATTTTTGAGAGGCCATGCTGACCAAAATTCTAAGCAGCTGCAAACAACTTAGCTACAAAAAATGCACAATACTGGGTCATGAAATATCTATCTTAGTTTGAGCAATTTCAGAAGACAGTGTAGAGTTTAGCTCAGAACTATTCAAAGTTACACTGCAGTCACTAGTCTGCCATACACTACCCTGATTCTTGTTTCCCAAGGATTTAAGGTATTATTTGTTGATACCTTGATGAAAGCTGTTCCAAACTTTTTTATATACTTGTTCATCCTCAGCACGGAGCTCACAAACCTTCAGGGAATATGACAGTAGGGTAAATATGTGTATAAAAAGTGAGGATGTTTTGAGAGAAGGCCTAGAAGGGTCAGAAAACTGGCACATGCCCAAAATTCTCTAATTGACGCTGCTTTTTCTTAAATTGAATTCTTTATTGGTACATTTTATATACAGCTCATAATCACACTCAACATTGGGGAATTTGTACCAGTATATGACACAAGTTAATTCTCATTTTACCCATATCCCTACCCACCCACAAGCCCCCACCCCTTACACACATGCTATCTCTTTTTCTTTCCAAATCATATTTATTCTTTCCCCTCATTATGTTCCCCCACCACATTCCCTTTGAATATTTCCTATTTTACAAAATATATCATACATTCTGGAACTCATTTACATCTACAGGTTTTCATACCAGAGAAAAGATACGGTATTTACTCATCTGTGATCTATTTATTTCACTTATTAGTGTGTCCTCAAGGTGTATCCATTTGCACATAAATGAATGAAACTTGTCATTCTTTATGGCAGAGTAATACTCCATTTTATTTTTTAAAAACCCCACACCTTCCTTATCCATTCTCCAGTTGATGGTCATCTGGGTTGTTTCCAAGATTGGGCTATCATAAACTGAGCTGCTATGAACATGGGTGTACATATGTCTTTACAATATGAACCTTTTAATTCCTTTGGGTATATTCCTAACAGGGGAATAGCAGAGTCAAATGGGACCTCTAATCCTAGTTTTCTGAGGAAACTCCACACTGATCTCCACAATGGTTGGACAAGTCTATAATCCCACTAACAGTGGAGAAGGGTTCCTTTCTCCCCACAGCCTTGCCAGCATGTATCACCTTTTAATTTTGCAATAGCAGCCATTCTTGTGGAGTGAGATGAAATCTCAGTGTTGTTTTCATCTGCATCTCTTGAATGACTAGTGATGTTGAACATTTCTTAGTTTTTATGTGTGCTTCTTCTTTTCTTTCTCCCCCTTGCTATGGCTTGTCATTTGTTCACATCTATTGTGTATTCCTGATTTAGTAATCTCAGTCACTCTAGTTTGATGCTGTTTGGGAAATCAGAACAGGCATTCACACTTCATCTCAAACCAATGAGAAGAGACCTCAGAATAATCCGTGTTAGCTTCTGTGGAGGAATTCAGCAACCTCCACTTTTGTTATCTGGAATCTCTTTGTTAGGTAAAATATAAAAAAATGTTTAGTAGCCTAACAACACAGTAGGTGCTTTGTAATAACAGTCAACACATATTTAACTCACTCCCTATGCCCGTTCTTTGTTTTTAGTTTAACTTCCTCCTCTCTTGGCTGTGTCTCTGGAAGTACAGGGTTCTGAAGGAGGATTTCAGTTAAACAAAGTACTACTCCAACAACGCTGGTGTCTGCTCATATGCACAGGCACTCACATATTTATAGGCACAGTGTCTGTACACAGAAAATCATTTCTAAAGATGTATAAGTTATTACTATTTTAGGTTTTCTCCATGCTAAATACACTTCTACCACAGAGCTACTTCCCCAGCTCCAAATTTAATTTCAATGAGACACTGGAGGAAAGATGATAAAAATACAGCAAGCATTAATTCACTGCTTCTTTCCTGGACCAAAACCTTTCCAACTCTCTGCTGTGTGGTTAATTTCTCAGTGAACTGTGCTTCTTCTCCATGTGCTTTCTGCTACTAGTTCAGGACCACTGAACTGCATGCACACAAGGTGTGTAGGGTGTGCAAGATGCTGGGTGAGATGCTGGGTGAGACCAACACCCAAGGAGTCACATAAGCATGTCAAAGTCATCAGTTACTGCTTCTGTTTTCTTTTTCAGAATTCGTGATTTTGGAACTTTGTTTTCTAAACAAAAAGAAGTTTCTGTATATGTTATCATTATAATAATGAATTGGCTATTTTCTTCTTCTTCTTCTTTTTTTTTTTCAGTACTGAGGATCCAACTCAGGCCCTTGTGCTTGCAAGGTAGGCATGGTACCACTTGAGATAAATCCCCAGCCCTTTGTCTCAGTGGTTACTGTCTCACCTAGTGATCACAGCCAATACTCTTTTCCTATTGGCTAGGCTGAATTCTCTTAGCAATCGCTCCAGGTTTATAAGCCGTGGGAGTCAGGATTGTGTAAAGAATCAGATATGACAGTCTATGGGGGTAAAACTGTGTTGACAGTGGCATCAAATTATGTGGCCTTAGAGAGTACTAATTCTTTAGTGATAGGATCATTGTGGTCCACTGGCCTAGATTTAGGACCTAACATACATAAGGAGCAGGATCCATACTTGACTGAATATCTACTCCATGCCTGACACTGCTTGGCACACAGTCATCTCACTTATCCCCTGATATAAACTTCAAAGGCTGGTGTTATTATGCACAGCTGGCCTTCAAGTCTAAGCCTGTCAGTCATTGCTTCTTATTCTACAGCAAATAACAACTTACACAGTACCCACTATGTGTCAGGCCCTGCTGCAGGCACTAGGAATGGCAAAGCAAGGAGAGGCTTTGCCCACTGGGGGCTGGCAGCCTCGTGACCCTGCAGCTTGCTTACCACGTTTAGCAGCATGATGATGCAGAAGTTGATACACACCGCTGTGCCCGTGGTCGCCACCTGGGAGTTATTCCTGATCAGCGCCCACTTAAAGGCTGCGAATGTGCTGACAGTCACCACCCGGTAGATGACGATCCCGAATACAGCTGCGATCACCACGCAGATCTAGAGGGGAGAGGAGGAGCCCAGTGAACTGCGTGATGGGCGGGATGGGATCCCCATTTCTGGAAAGGCTTCTGCTGCGAGGAGGACATAAAGCCAGGTGCTACAGACTGAAGAACCACTTGGCGTTGCACTTAATACTTTGTGTGCTTGTTAGTGAGAATGAACACCGCGTGAAGGGTGAGAATCTGAGTTGTGGGATCACATTATTTTTTTTTTTTAGACAGGGTCTTGCTTTGTAGTTCAGGCTGGCCCTGAGCTCACTATGTAGCCCAGGCAAGCCTCAAACTCAGCAATCCTCCTGTCTCTGCCTCCTGAGTGCTGGGATGACAGGCGTGAGCCACCACGCCTGGTGGGATCACATGTTTTTAAAGAGAATACTTGTCTGGGAAGATCAACCAATATAGATCATTGAACTCTAGTCTTGCATCTGTTCTTAACTGTTCCCTGGTTTCCTTTTCCCCAGGATAAAAGTGAAGCCCTTGCAGTAGACTGCAAGACCCTCTGGCCCTGAGGGCACCCTGCACTCTGGGGGCCTCCTTCGGGTCTCACTGCCTCTAGTGGGCTAAGCGCTCTCAGGCTTCAAGATTACTTCCCTGCCCACAGGCCGCCCACCCAATCTCCTGCCAGACTATTCCCATGTGTGCACAAATACACACGCACAACCTAGTGATCACCTGCTTGTCCTTCCTCTCTTTGCAGCTTAGGTGCACTTTATACTTAGGGCTTTCACAACCCTGAGATTGTCTTCATTCCTACTGTATGGTACTTCTACTACATGCACGTGTCTTCTTCCAGGAAACCAATGATAACTTCTCACACTCCACCTGATTACTGTCAGTGTGTGCACTGAAGTGGGTTCCAGAGGGCAGGCATTGGAGCCGTGTGCCACCACGGTTCCAGAGGCACCCTGGCTTCCCTCATCGGTGCCCAGCTATTTGCTCTCAATGGAACCGACCTTGTGGCAGACCCATAATATCTTAGTAAATGCCTTGCCCTGAAGACTTGATGGATTTGAGAAAATATGACATAACTCCTAGCTCAAGAAAACTCCAGGAGTCTGAAACTTCAGAGTCCGTGAGTGACTTGCCTAATGTGCTTCAGGGTGCAGAGCCAACTTCATTACCGAGCTCCACTTAGTGAAAGCCGGCTCTCTCAGTGACCTCTGCCAACTGAGAGATTCCTTTCTTGGAGGTCTGTTTTGCTAAGATTTTATTTTCTGCTTACTTCCAGGGGATATACCCTAAAACCTGAGTACGAGCCCTAGTGGAGCCAGGCTCCCACCTGCACATGGAAAGAGCCATATCGCTGCTGCCCACTGGAGGCATGAGCTCCAGATACCAACACGAAAAAATATTCTGTAGAACTCTGCAAACAGCTGATGTGACTACTGTTGTCACTATAGGCCTGTACTTATAAATCAAAAGAAATTTAAAAATAGCTTCAAACCATAAAAAATATTCCAGATGCAGAAACGATAAGTCTGCTGCATTTATCGGCAAATGCTTGATAAGGTTCTGGCTTTCCTGAAATCGGGTTCATCCGTTCTTTCTTGGAATACTTGGCTTCAAACTGGGGTCGTATCTCTTCCTAAAGGACAAAGAGACACAATTATGCACTCAACAAATGTGTGCGCAGTCAGAGAAAACAACTGGGTCAGGAGCTGCTGCACTATCAATGGAGGGAGAGGCTTGGAGATGAGATGCAGATGTGACTGGAAATCGACCACTGGGAGAGCATTTAGAGCAGGGATGGCGAACCTTTCAGAGCTTTCAATAATAATGAGCATCTGGATGTGGCACGTGTGTCATAGTTTCGCCACCACGAATAGGATGGAGGTCAAGGTTCACTCAATGTGGTTAGATTAACAGTTATACCCTTCTGTTATCCTGTTAAAACAGGCCTGAAGAAAGGACCACAGTATTTTTTTAAGTTTATTTTATTTTATTTTATTGAGACAGGGTCTCGCTTTGTAGTTCAGGCTGGCCCTAAGCTCACTATGAAGCCCAGACAAGCCTCAAACTCAGCAATCCTCCTGTCTCTGCCTCCGCCTCCCAAATGGTGGGATTACAGGCGTGAGCTACCACGCCCGGCACTGTGGTATGTGGTATTGATTGCTGGTGGGCGTGAGTCACCACGCCCAGCACTGTATATGGTTACCGGGGATCGAACTCAGGACCTTGCGCTTGTGAGGCAGGCGCCAGAACCACTGAGCTAAATCTCAGGCCTAGGACCACAGTATTTTAAGACCCTCAGTGTTGCTAGTGATTGGAGGCAACTAATAAGCTCTTATTTTATTATAGGCAGTGACATCAGGACAAAGAAGGCTTCAGAACAAGAGGATGTTCAGAATTCATTTTGTGAATAATAGTAACAATATAATTCTTAGTCTTTTCCTAAAAAGTATTTTGGGTATCTTTAGATTTAGGTATAAAAAAATCATGGTGAACCTGTTATAATAAGATCTTATGGAAATCATTCACCCCAGCGACTGTTTCTATTTTTTTATTGAGACAGGGCCTTGCTACATAGTTCGGGCTGATTCTGAACCCACTATGTAGCCCAGGTGGGTCTTGAACTTGTGGCAGCCTCCTGCCTCAGCCTCCCCAGTGCTGGGATGGATGGCAATTGGGCACCATCACACTGGGCTAGTGAGTAGATTTTAAAGGTCTTCTTAAATGTTATTGAAAAGATGCAGAAGCCTTTCAGATTCAGCTAAAATAATTTAGCTGAGATTTCTATTTCGGGGAATTGACCCCGTCCTGGTGTGACAAGCTTTGACAAAAAAGCAGTGATAGGATTAGCCAAAGATAATAAGCCAGAGGGTACCCTGAAGGATTCTAGATAATTAAATAGACATTCTACCTGAGTGCCTTGGAAGAGGATGAAAAATGAACAGAAACGGGTCAAACAGAGATTGACTTTATCTGGCCAGAAATGCTCACGATCCAGATGAAGGTGCTGACCAAAAGTGAAGGAGTGGACAGCAGTGAGGACTGGAAGATGGAATGGCCAGGAGTGACCTCCCTTCTTGGGAGATGTGCTCATAGGCACTTATAGGTCCTGCTTCCTTTGCTTTATAACAGACCTACAGTCCTCAGTGTGGTAAGGAAACTCTTCCAGCACCTCAGGCTCTGAGTGACACCAGGAGCCCTGGGCTGCTCGCCTGGGGGTCAGGGCAGACGTGTGCAGCCAGGCCAGTTTCCAGGGCCTTGCGGGCTGACTCCTCCTTTCCTCCCCTAATTCAAGTCCAAACCCTTGGGACGTCTGTCGGGGTCAGGGTCTTCGCTGAGGTAAGTTAAGATGAGATCATCAGTGTGAGCCATAGCCCAAAGGACTAGTGTCCTCATCAAAACAGGCCTTAGCGCCTCTGCTGCCTCTGCTACATGTGAAGTGTTGTAGTACTCAGGGAACTTTAATTCACTCTGGAACCAAAAGGTCTTTGAAACTGTCTTTTAAAACTTCCCACACAGCTGGTATTGAAATGCTTTAGGAATAACCCTGGTGAGATGATTCACGGGATGAATTTCTCAGTGATCCGATGTCTTTGAAGTACTAGGGGTAGAAGCCACGACCTTCATAGTAACCTCCATTCCCCAGCCAACTTTACCTCTTATTTTGAGACAGGGTCTCCCTGGTTGCTAAGTTGCCCAAGCTGGGCTCAAACTCCCACTTCTCTTGTCTCATGTGTGAGAGCATGAGGATTAGAGATATGCACCACCACGCCCTCTTCTGGTGATTTCACTTTTAAAAAATTCTGAGATGAATGATAACAAACCTCCTCTTCTTCCCAGTCTATCAAATCCCAGTCATAAGCAATTACTGCTCGACGTCTTTTCCAAAATTCCAGGAAAACTGTTGCTGGAACAAGCAGAGAAAGACAGAGACATGATCAAATAAAACAGTGCCATTAGCCTGGTTACCGAATAATCACGCCATTGTAATGAATGACAATGGTTTGTATAAACACTGTGACCAGCAGAATCCTAGTGAGCCTTCATTAAATACTGAACAGTTTCTGAGAGTTCTTGAGCTTGAGTCAAACAGAGATTTCACTTAGAATTAAGTTACACAGTTTTGAAAATTGAGGTACAGAAGGAATACAAAGCTTCTGAGGTGTAAAAATGTAGAAAACTGGATTACCAAAATCCAAGTCAGAGCATTTATTTTTTTCCTCTGTTTTGTGAGACAGGGTCTCATTATGTAGGTCAGGCTGGTCTTGAACTCACTCTGTACTCCAAGTTGGCCTGAACTTGGGGCCATTATCCTGCCTCAGCTTCCCTAGTGCTGAGGCGCACACCACATCTGGCCCATGAATAGTTATTTTTTAAAGGCAAAGTGTAGGTAGGGGTAGCAAAGCAAAGACAGAATTCAGCAGTTTGTATGGATTTGACAGGAAGTGAATTCCTGGCCTACAAATCCTCCTTACAGCAAATATTTATATATAAATAGATTTTTTTTTTGAGACAGGGTCTCGCTTTGTAGTTCAGGCTGGCTCTGAGCTCACTATGTAGTCCAGGCAAGCCTTGAACTCAGAATCCTCCTGTCTCTGTCTCCCAAGTGCTGGGATTACAGGCGTGAGCCACCATGCCCGGCTATATAAAAATAGATTTTAAATACACATTTAAATGTGTTAATTTTAAATATTTATATGAATGTTTTAATATCCTTATATTAAATTAAAATATTTGAAGAACATGCAGTTATATCTCCTGAATGTTTTAAACCTTTGTTCCAATTAAATAAATAATGATCATATTAAAGTTTGAAACGTCTTATGCTTGCCGCTTGTCCTAAGCATATTCTGTGTGAAGTCCTGCTCTGATTACCTGCTGGCAGGACTGTGGCAGAGGCACCTGACTGACCTCAAGATCTGCCCTTGGCTCCTGCACAGGGAAAGAGTGGCTCCTGGGAACACGAGGCTTCCCAGCGCCCTGAGGCTAGACGGAGCCCAAGGACGGCCCTGCCAGTGGGCTGCGCATGGAACAGGAGGACGTGAGCTTCCTCCCGCTGGTATTGTAAGGCTCCAAGGGTACTTTTTCCATACTTTCCTCTTTGGATGGGCGAAACCCAAGTGGCCCAGTGGTGACAAGACCTGGAAATGGCAAACAGCTGCACAGGCACAGAGGCCCCCGGAGGTCTGTCCAGGCCGGAGAGAGAGCTCACGTGGGGTTTACATAGAGAGAAACAGCTTGTGGGCGTTTTGTGCCACAGAATGTGAGGGCTTTGCCCCAGAGCTCATCCTCTGTGACATGGGTGAGACAGAGGACAAAGGACTTTTCCCCGTGTCACTGCAGCACCGCACCAAAAGCATGAGAATAAGCAACGCTGCCCTTTACAGACCTTAGAAGAGTCTGAAGCCTCAGGACCTAAAAGCTCATTCCTCTGACTTCTGACAGAGTTTGGCATGCCTTTTCCTCCCCCTTTTCTACCCTCATCCCCACCCCGTACTATTATCTCACCATCCCACAAATGAGGTTCACCTGAGGTGCTGATGCCGACCCCACAGAACGATCCTCTGCCATTAGTTGACATAGTAGGAAAATCTGAGCGTCGTGCTCTTCCAGCACAGAGAGGACGAGGGGCGGTGTTCAGGAGGACCGGGGTGTAAGCACAGCATTTGCCCCTATCCATGTGGTTTGCATCCCAAGACCAGGAAAAGCCTGACGCTCCCGAGAGCACCAACCCCTGCACAGGACACTTGTTCCTATCTAGACAAGGTCAGTGGACATTGTTTTTCCTTATTAAATCAAGAACTGCCACAGTTTCACTTCAAGGAAGTACTCCCCAAAGCCTCTTCAGTAGGTCCAAAGAGTCTCACTTCTCCTGTACGTTGGGGTCCTTATTAAAGATGGTCATTAAGCCAAACAAGGGCCACACTGACACAGTGACGGTCCATCTGGGAACTGAGATGGGGCTCTGTAGCTGGCAGGCAGTTGGACAGCAGAGAGAACACTGTAAAACATATGGTTTGTTTCTTGAGTTTCGTATTTAATATCTCTGAACCAGGGTTGACCAGGGGTAACCAAAACAATGGAAAGCAAGACCGTGATTAAAGGGGGCTACTGTGCCAGGATGCTCTTGACTTGGGATCAGGCAAAACAGAGATGCCCTGGAAAGAGACACAGAGGGACACGACACAGAAGGCTCTGCAGGCCACACTAATTCTTTTCTTAAAAAGAACATTACTGTCAATTTCAACTAAGGGTGACAGACTGCATGTGTTTAATGAAACCGTTGCTCAATTCTCCTTAGTTACATTTCCCTACATTTACTGTAACTGGATGTGTCCATGATCCAAGTTTTGGACAATGGAAAGTGAGCAGAAGTGATGTGTGTAATTTTTGGACTGAGGAATTAAAAAGGAGATATATTTTCTCTGTGCTCTTTTCTTTTCTTGTCTTGAGGATTCAGAAGAGGATGGAACCACAAGATGAAAGGATCTTACCCCCCCCCCCCCATACAAATGACCATAAGGAAAACTGCCTGCCAGCCAAGACGACCTGATTGCACTCTGTTGAATGCTAAGTCTGGGGTTTGTGTATTTCAGCAGCTAACTTTACTCATCCTGACTAAGATGGGTTTCTTTCTGGAAAACACAGCCATGGTTAACATTCTGAAAACAGGAAGGAAAAATCTTACTGAGTTACTGTCTGCCACCCTCTCACTAAGGTTATCTACAGAGTCTTCTACAGAAAAACTTCCTTTTCAAATACGTATTTTAAGTTCCATGGCAGGGAGGAAATGTACTTTTAATTTATCATCACACAGGGAAATGTCAGAGCTGGAGTCGGGTCCCCATTTGCCTCAGTCTTAACTACCAGGCTGCACACTCATGTGGGAACTCAAATTAGTGCTGAAATGAGAAGAGCCAAGAGAAAGCTGGAGCAAGCCAGCTCTCTGAATAGAAGGCCTTCTTTTGCTGAAACTGGTTATAAATACAAAGGGTGATATCCCAGGGTGTGGGGTCACTGCGTTTCCTCTCTCTTCTTCCCTCAGAGCTGTAATCTTCTGGGTAGCATTGGAAGAGCCACCTTCATTCCCAAAGCTTCTAGGGAACACTACAGGTAATATAATAGGTTTCGAAAGGTCTAATTTGAGTCTTCATCTTGAAAATGTCAACTCTAGTAGTCCAGAGGAGAGCTGTGTCTATAGGAAAACACAACTGTGAAAATATTTGTCCTTCATGTTTGAAAAATCAAGAGGCTTAAAGGGCTAACTTTCACCCTTAACTTGTCAAGAGATTATGTTTAATTTGCTTGTATAAAAAAACCTGATTGGCCAGGGACAAAATGAATGGCATGTACAGAAGAGAAAAGATGAATTTTTAATTTTAGAATGTGATTTATAATCTGATGGATGGCTCAAAGCATTCTCAGAAACCACTCACTCTCCTGGAAAGTAGAATAACATGCTTCACACACATAATCATTTTTCTATCAATACTAATTTCCTTACAAGTGAAATTATTAATGTTAACAGATTTCTTTTTGTCTAGTTTTCTATAACTTTCTGAGACTGTTCATTTAGAAAAGAAACAGGCATGCTCGCTTCGGCAGCACATATACTAGAAAAGAAACAGGCAATAATTACTATGTTTCTCAAAAACTTAGAAGCCTGAAGTCACCTCCTGAGAGCTTATCTTGCAAAATCTGCAACAGCTGAGTGAGTTTAACTAAAAGCCACAGCCTCAAAACTGAAAAGACCAGTTAGAACAATACTGAAAAGAAGAAGCCACACGATAGAGACCACATGGAATGGGGGTGGGTGGAAGGTGTGAGCACTGGGCAAAGTGGTGCCCATCCCTCACTTCCTGTGGACAGTACTCTGGAAAGATCTTCACATTTAAAAAAAAAACCATAAAAATGTGAGTTCGTGTGAAGTATCTCAATATCTAATGATAATACTTTATCACATATTAAACAACTGGAGAAGATCGAACAGAATATTTTTTATTGGTTGGTCATTTGCCATATTTGAGATAAGGCAGTAATAATGCAGGTGGATGTGCGTACAAGACTGGAGAGTTAGTGAAATGCCCCAAATGTCAAAATGAGCTGATCGAGTGTCCGAGAAGGCCAGAGTATTGGGAGTGTCAGGGCAACCACGTAGAAGGTAGCCAAATGAAGATCTAAGGCAAATACACTTGGTAGAGTTGGATCTAGTGTAAGGTAAGAAAAAAATCTTCAAAGCCAACAACTGCAAGAAGACATCTAATGTAGAAAAGAACCAAAGTAAGAAATACGGGAGACGTCTTGTCCAAAACTATTCAAGCCATAACACAGCGTAGCCGCACTTAGAAGAATGGTTTTCCAATCTTGATATAATTTCAGTTGTGAAGTACTGTGACCACAGAAGTAGGTGAGTGTCCTGCAGTGCTATATTCCATAGACTAGCCGGACTTAATCTCCATTTGCAGATCAGGATGCTCACCTAGAAGAGCCCCAGCAGACCTGTGTGGGTCGGGACACTGCAGCCTCTAGCACAATTTTCTAATTGACAGCTCAGAGGGGAAACCCCCTCACCATGTTGGGGCTGCTCCGTGCACTGTATGTTAGCTGCTCAGTGGGAGACTGTTTGCACAGCATGCCCGAGGCCCTGGGTTTGGTGTCTGTACCACCAAAAACAAAAAACAAAAAAACTCTCCCAAACAAACATCAAAAACAGCCAACTAAACCCAAAGTAAGTACTATGAGAAAGAACGTGTAAGAAATCAACAAAAAGTAAAATATAAAATAACAAAAATCAATAGAATTGATAAATGACAGAATAAAAAGGGAGGAGACATAAATTATTAATTTCAAGAGTAAGCAGTGTGAAATAACAGATTCTACAGAAACTACAAAGAATAAGAGAATATTATAAATAAATTAATGCCTATAAACTCCAAGCTCAGATGAAAATATACTCTTTCAAGGACAGAAAGAATAGAAATCTTGACAAACACTATTGCCATTAAAAAGATTAAATCTGGGGCCAGAGGGTTAGCTCAGTGGTTCCGGCGCCTGCCTTGCAAGCGCAAGGACCTGAGTTTAATCCCCGGTAACCACATATAATGCTGGGTGTGGTGGCTCACGCCTGTAATCCCAGCACTCGGGAGGCAGAGACGGGAGGATTGCTGAGTTCGTGGTGGCTTGCCTGGGCACCATAGTGAGCTCAGGGCCAGCCTGAACTACAAAGCGAGACCCTGTCTCAAAAAGCAAAAAAAAAAAAAAAAAAAAAAAAAAAAGATTAAATCTGTATCAAAATCTTCCTGCAAAGGCGTACATGGGTACACTGGGGAATTTTCTTTCTTAAATATTTAAGAAAGGAGCAATACCATTTTTACCCTAAACTCACCAGAAAACAGACCATTTTCTGACTTAATGAATAAAAACAGTACTACTGCAATAATAAAACTATAATGACAGCATTACCACAGTAACAGAATAACACCAGGGGTAAAGATCAAAGACCACCTCCCTGAAAATGATTCAAGTATTATAAAAATATTTTAGTGAGTGAAAAATAACAACATATAAAATAAGTAATACATTGTTATGTAATGGATCCTGTCCCTGGTAGATAAGATCATAGTATTATTTAAATAAACCTTCAATCCTCAGCACCTAAAAAAAAAATCCAATTCAATCAATGTATTGACTTTCTTTAGAAACCAGGGTTGTTTTAGTTCATGCAGAAAAAAAGTTCTGACAAAACTCAACACCTATGCATGATAAGTCCCTTCAATCCCAGGAAAAGAAGGAAAATCTTCAGCCTGATAAAGAACATTGAGGAATACCTATAGTTTCTCTCATAATTAATGATGAAAAAGACTGAATGTTTTCAACAATGCCTGGTATCATAAGTTCTCAGTATAGTTATGGAAGTCTAGACAGAGGAATATGGTGAGACAAAGAAATAACTCATATAGATTATAAAGAAAAAGTTGCACTTACCTATGAATGTACTCTCTACACTGAAAAATTTTAAGGACTCAAAAGAAAGCTTATAGCTCCAACAACTGAATTTAAAAAGTCACAAGATATAAGACTGGTGCACAAAAGTCAATTATAGGGCCCGAGGGTTAGCTCAGTGGTTCCGGTGCCTGCCTCGCAAGTGCAAGGTCCTGAGTTCAATTCCCTGCAACCACATACAATGCTGGGCGTGGAGACTCACACCCACCAGCAATCACTACCACATATCACAATGCTGGGTGTGGTGGCTCACACCTGTAATCCTAGCACTCGGGAGGCAGAGACAGGAGGATTGCTGAGTTCCAGGCTTGCCTGGGCTACACAGTGAGCTCAGAGCCAGCCTGAACTACAAAGCAAGACCCTGTCTCAAAAAAAAAAGTCAATTATATTTCTGTATAGTAGCAACAAAGATTTGGAAATTGAAATGACAGGAAAAAAATACTCTTTGTAGAAAGGACAAAATGTTAAATATAGAGGGATAAATTTAATAAAACATGTATAAGACCTAGCCATTGAAAATTCTATATTTTTAGAGAAATTATAGTATATCTAAATAAAAGGAATATTTAATACTAAACTTTCAAATTTCCCAAGTTATTTTGTTAGTGCAGTTCAATCTTAACCAAAATATAATCATGTATTTGTAGAAATTGAAAAGCTGATTTAAAAATGTATATAAAAGTGCAGAGGACTTACTGGGCATGGTGGTACACACTTGTAAGCCTAGCACTCTGGAAGGTTGAGGCAGAAGGATCCCCTGGGCCTAGAGTCGGAAACTTAACCAAATCAAAATTTGCTTCTAAAAGTAAAAAAAATAAAATAAAATAAATCAAACAAGGGCTGGGGAGGTAGCTCAGTGCTAAGGCCTGGGGTTCACACCCAAGTCCTCATCCAGCTTCTGCTGGATCTGTCGCTGTGGGTCTTCGGGCTCTTCTCCAGAGTCAAAGTGACCATAAAAGGCAAATACTGTGAATCAGTTCAGGACCTCGCAGCAGCTGTGACAGCACAACTGAAGAGACTCACGAGAGAGGACTTCTGGGTGGCTGCATAAAGTGCCAAGAACGAGGGGGTAAGTGTGTCTGAAGCGAGGTGAGAGAATTAGTGGCAGTGTGTTTTTCACTGAAATAATTTCTAAAAGTTTAAACACTCACTGTATGTTTCACTTACATCTCATAGAGCAATTGATTTCAACCAGAAAGAACCAAGAAGACTGAAGGAAAAAGGTAATAATTTATTGAAGAAATGGTCCTGGCACAATCAGATATTTACACATAGAGAAATGGAATCTTATCATACCTTATGTTACGCTAAGAAGATCAATTTGGAATCACTCATGGAGAAAAACAGATGAGGTGCAAATATAAGCTTTCTAGAAGAAAACACAGAAAACCTCAGGGTCCGTGAGTTTGGCAAAATTTTCTTAAATGGAACGCACACATAGACACACACACACACACACACGGGAAAAAAACCTTAAAATTATAGTAAGTTTTTGAATTGAATCTTCAAAATATATTAAGAAAACAAAAATGAAAACATCGAAAAGGAAAAATATTTGTAAATATATCTGTGGTGGAGCAGTCCTGTTCAGAGTACACAAGGAACTCCTTTCTACTTAACAATAAAAAAGACAGTCTAATCAAAATGGGCAAAGGCTGGGAGCAAATGCTTCCTCAAGGAAACAGCAAAGGTTATGAAAGAGCTCACGCAGACATGTTCAGCATTACTACTCAGGGAAGTGCAGAGGAAGCCACAATGTGAGAACACTGCAGGCCCCCTAGAATGACTATCGTCATGAAGACTGAGGGTGCCGTGTGTTTGTGAGGGTTCAGAACACCTGGGATTCTCACGCAATGCTGATTTGATGACAAAATGGTACAGCTACTTTGGAAAACAACTTGTCCTAAGTTGCACATCTACTCATCACATTATTTAGCAAAATCGCTCCTGGTCCTCTTTCTAAGAAAAACAGATACAAAGACTTTTATGAGAATATGCAAAAAGCCCCTGGGAACGTCAATTATTTATAACAGCTAAAAACTAAATTGAATGCAAAGGTGTGTCCACAGACAAATGTGAAACAT
Source organism: Thryonomys swinderianus (assembly GCA_004025085.1). NCBI lineage: Eukaryota > Metazoa > Chordata > Mammalia > Rodentia > Thryonomyidae > Thryonomys > Thryonomys swinderianus. The sequence goes on from PVIC010002517.1 coordinate 34,580, forward strand.
CCGGAAATGAGACTCTATTCTAATGAAAGAGAGCAAACTCCTCACAGGGGCAGTAACATAAAGGAGCCTCAGCAGCACTCACTCAGTGAAGGTGAGTGCCAGAGGCTATGCGGGGATGCTCTCTTTGCATACAATGATGCAGCGGGAGGAACTACAGCAACAGAATGCAGGGTTGAGGCAGCCCACGCTGAGGAAATGTTCTAAGGATACAAAATCCTATATCATCATTAGAATGATGTCTGCCTGACATCCACTTAACTTAATTTGTGGTACTGTACATCTAAAACTGATGGATTTTACTGTGATAACTAAATAAAACTTGCAAAAAATTCCTACAATCCCATCACTGACAGAACACCATTCATTTTTTTTCCCCCAGTACTGAGGATCAAACTCAGGCTCTTGTTCTTCCAAGGTAGGCACAGAACCACTTGAGCTAAATCCCTGGCCCTTAAATACCATTAATATTGAGACATAGTTTCTTGATGTTTTAATTCATAATACACTTGAAATCATACTTTATTTGTATGTCACATCACAGTTTTAACAACTTTTTAAAATACAAGCTTTGTGTCATGTTATTATATGCTTTGAAATACTGATTTGTACTGGCTGCTTATAATTTACTTAGATGTTCTATTGTTGATTATTGCCTTAGTTACTTTTCTTGTTGCTGAGACAAAATACCTGACACTGAGAAGCTAAAGAAAGAAAGGTTTTTTTCAGCTCACAGTTTGCAGGTTTCAGTCCATACTCGGCTGGCTCCAAGGGAGGGCAGCGTGGCAGAGAGGAGAAACAGCCCACAGCATGGCAAACAGGAGGCAGCAAAGCACTAGGTGGCAAGCACTGAGCACCCAGCCTGGCTTCTTTCTTCCCTTTATGTTTTATCTGGGCAACAAGCCTACTGATTGGTGCCTCCCCACACCCAGGACGCAGCTTCCATTATCTGTACCCTTAAGTCCAGCATCACAACATAAATCCACAAGCACGCACCCTAATCCAGACACCCTCAAAACTCCCCATTTATGACCCCAGGAGACTTTGAGAAGACATTTAGATACAAGCCATAACAGGAAATTATGTTGTTGTCAAGTTTTGCACATTACAAATAACTAAAGCCAGAGAAGCATACTATCTGAGTATGTGTAAGGGTTTTATTCTATAGCTTAGATCTTTCCTGAAGCCTGAATCTGCATAATACTTGGCTGAACACTGAGGTGCCTCCCTGCCACCTGTCAGCCCTGGCTCTCTCCTGTGGCACACACAGCCTGTGGTAAGCAGCTTAGTCCTCAAAGTGAACTCTGCATGGACTGAGTCATGTCTCCTCCAAAAATACATGCCAGTATCCTAAGCCTATATACCTTGAAATGCGACCATGTTTGGAAATGGGGCCAGTGCGGATTCAGGAAGCAAAGGTCTTAACTGGTGTTCTACTTGTGAGCAGTGCCCCTGTGGACAGAACGTGAGGCCGTGGGACACCAACAGGGTGCGAGGCAGAGGACAATGCAGAGCTCAGTCTGCTGCCACTGCAGGCCAACAGCTGCCAGGGATCACTGGTGCCCTCTGCTCCGGGGTGGGGCCTGGAGCCCTTCCTTCCTCAGAGGCCTTAGGAGAAGCCTTCCCTGCTGAAGCCCTGACTGTGGACTATTGGTGTCCCTCACTCTGAGATAGTATATTTCTGTGGTTTTAAGCCACCTACTTGGTGTGATTTTGTTATAGCAGCCTCATGGAGCTAATACATATCATGTCCCTCCCACACTTCACACCCAGCCTTTCCCCCGTGTGCTCCCCCTGCACTGCTGCCAGCTTAGCACATGGTTCATTATTCCTCCAACCTGCTCCTCTTCCCGACCACAGTGGGCCTTAATTCCAGGATCTCTTCTTGAGTGAAGGTTTTCTGCTTTATTGCTTACAGATAAAACAAAGCCCTTCTACACTGATGGTGGGAACATAAACTAGTACAACCACAGTGGAAATCAGTATGACAGTGCCTCAAAAAACTAAAACTAGAAATTCCATTTGACTCAGCTATTCTGCTTCTAAGGATCTTCCCCCAAAGAGTTAAAGACGTGTATGCATACTCATATTTATAGCAGTGCAATTCATAATATCTAAATCTTGATAACAGCCTATATGTTCATCAGCAGATGAATAGATAAAGAAAATGTGATGTTTAAACACAATGGAGTACTACTCTGCCATAAAGAAGGGTAAACTTGATTTCATTGCAGGAAAATACATGAACCTTGAGGCCATAAAGTCAAGTGAAATATATCAAACACACAAGTTTCAACTTCACATGGTTTCTTTTGCATGAGAAACTCAAAGATAAACAAGAACCAAAATAAAAGACAGATAATAAGTTTTTGTTAAAATATGTTCTAGAAGGTGCATAGCATAGACGGACCAGATACTGTTTAAAATTCAGACTCTACTGCTTAGCAGATACCAAGTAATCTTAAGTTAATTGCATAACCTCTCTGAGCCTCAATATCTTCATCTACAAAATTAAGGAAGAAGTAGAAGTTCCTTTCTGATGGGTTATGAGAGATTCATGAAATGTCACACATGAAGGTCAATACAGTAGGTGTTTAGTAAATGTAATTTTTCTTTTCTAAAATATAAAATTACTTAGGCTGGGGATTTAGCTCAGTGGCACAACACATACCTTTTAAGGACATTGGCCCAAGTTCAATCCACAGTACCACCAAAAAAATAAATAAATAAATAAAATACAAAATCACTGTTTTCTGTTGCTTAATGATAAGATGCTAAGGGATAAAATTAGCACAAATGCCCAGAAACAAAAGGGCAACTCTATTAAAATTCTATTTTAAAAGCTAAGGCATACGTTGCTTTCCGGTTACTAACAGAGTCCAACAGGATCTGAATTTGCACTGAAATAACACCACGATTTGCACTGAATTTACTCTGTCCTTTGCATTGGAGACCTCCGGGGACCTCAGTTTGGTAGTTTCCTGGAGATAATGTAACTTCTAGCAACACTGGAAAGGAAGAGGAAACAACAGAGAAGGAAGAAAAAGAAAGGAAACCCTGAAACAAAGAGCAGGCAGAGACAATCTGCTTCCAGAGATGTCTCTGCCGATACCAGCTCCTGATGACTTACTTTGCAGGCTGGTGAGAGAAGCTCGTTTAGTCATTGAGCCTCCTGCTCCTTGAATCTTTCTGAATAGAAACGAGCATCAGGGAAAGGGCCAGGCTACAGGTGAAGCCCAGCACCTATGCCCAGGAAAGAACTGAGGGTGCTCAGGGGCTCTGAACCATACATGTGGACACAGATGAAGAGGGCCCAGTTTGTCCCCAGCTGCTGCAAATGGCCTGCAAATGGGCTCTTTTGTTCCCATCCCTGCAGAATGGCACAGCAGCCCGGTCCCTTTGAAGGTCGTGTAAGCCATGTCCATCTGCTCTCACCATCTCTCACTCTAGCAGTTTCCTGAACACAGATGGAGAGCCTTTGTTTCCCTAAATGCCACAACTTGTCAATCACACAAGAGGATCCTGAGCCCAGGACACCGAGCTCCAGTGGAACTGATGTGCTTTTAGGGACCATCACCATGCCCGAGGGGCTCGGCCTGGGCCCGGCAGCCCCCGATCTGTAAGTTCACATCTCCAAAGTAACTCTAGAAGTAGAGCAGGGGGTTTAAAACAACCCAGTTTAACTTTTGCCAGCTTTTAGTTTCTGCCTCAGCCTCCTCCTCATCATGTGAACACAGCTGTCATGCTCCCTCAGAGACTGCCACGAGACCATGGAGATGCAGTGTGTGCAGTGCGAGGTCAGTGTTCAGTGCAGAGTTAGCCCCCTACAGACGTGTGCTTCCGGCCTCCCTGTTGTTATAACTGTCTGTGTCAGATTCACGCAAAGGCACCTTTCTGTCTGCCAAGACTCACCTGGGCTAAATCTTCCTTTTCCCTAAAACAAGCACATTTCTGGGAACAGGATTTAAGTAATGAGTCATCAACCAACACAAAGCAATCCGGAAGGTGAATTATCCTTGGTTTGCTCTGCCTGGAGTGGCCCTAAAATGTTCCCTGGTGCCCAAAGTTTATTGCAGACCATTTATCAGAGTTTCAGTGCATCTGTTCTCAAGCACAGTGCTGCCAAGTCTCCAGCCCACCCACGCGCGCCTCCGAAGCCTCTCAGTTCCAAGCTCCAGGTAGAACCTGTTTGTCATTCATGACATCAGGCACTCCAACTCGCAGAGAAGGGCTGCGATCTCTTTTATAATGGCGGTACTGGGGAGAAACCGGTAAACTGCTTCACGGGCAAATGTCATTATGCCACAGTTTTACTTCTAGCAAGCTCAGGGATAAATGGTGGGAGAATAAACAATTATTACAAAGTAATATCTAGAATTGGAGAAATTATGAAGAGGGTAAGGAAGTTCTGTGTTTTAATGTCCCAAGATACCACTCTGCACAGAGGCACTGAATCATTAAACAGTAGATCAGGAATTCGAGGAGAACCATAGGACAGGCGCATTAGAAGTAATAATCTCTGTAGCCTTTGGGGCTTCTGGAACAGGGTCTTGAGACCAGCACTGTCGCTGGCTGGGAGAAAGCTCTTCCACGCCTGCAAAAATTTTAATTTTCTATGTGTTCTGTGAGCTGAAAGTTTGAAGACCACTGAATACATGTTCTGAGATCCCCTGATTGTAACACTGGTGAAGATGAGTCACTGGATTATTACTGATACTCATACATTCTAGAGTAAGATATACATTCTTAACTTGAGAGCTCAGTGCTATAGCCAAAGCCCTGTGAGGTCAGTTTCCTCTGTAAGGACCCACATACAGTAAGGGTAGCACAAACGGTGAGAGCTTTCACAAGGCCACCAAAGGAGGCAGAGAGCCCACAGGGACAGAGGCCAGGCCTACTCAGAGCGAGGACACTGACGCCAGCAGGTGGAGGGACCTCAGGCCCTGAGAAGCCTGGATCTTCACCGCGATGTTCCACCAACAGCATGGCTGTGTCTCACTCACTCCCCTCCCTCCTGCCTTCTGTGGGTCTTACCGTGTCTGTCCTGCTACAAACTCCCCATCTTTTTGTACTTTCCAGTTGGTTTGGAAGAATAAGAATGTGGCCCCACCAGTCCCTGGCTGGGCAGAACCTCAGGCCTTCACCTTGAGTCACAAAACTGTGTTTGACTGACCTTGGGGCAGGTACCTACTTTGCTGAAAAGGATGGGAGTCACAAAGCTCAAAGCTTGAGTATCAGCAGACTGTGATGGAGAGAACAATCTTTCCTGACTGTTTTTAGCTAGGGAAGATGTGATATATGTAGAACAAACGTCTTTAAGAGAGCAGGGTTTTATACCTCCATTTATGAGAAAAGACCATTTAAATGCAACGTTGTGTCATAAAGTGTGGCGATTCTCTTCTTTCCTTTTTCTCTTCTTCTTTGTATCCATCAATCCACTGATGCCTTCATTCAATAAATACATACTGTTGTTTCTCTGTATACAAAACATGCATGAGGTTTCCAAAGACCATAGTACTTGTTAGAGTCCATAAACCTAATAAGGGGCCATAAGTTGTGTGTGCAAATAATGCCATGTGCTGTGAGAAGGACATGAGCCAGATGTGTTGGGAATTCAGAGGAGGAAGACACTGCAGCTCCCTGGAGCTGATGACATTCCACTGGGCTTGCAAGATGGGGAAGATGCTGATATTCACTCTAGACATAAGCATGGAAATGAGCCAAAGCCTAAAGTTAGGGGATTCTTAACACTGATTTAAGATTTTGGCATTTTAAGTTGTGGGATAAATGAATAATTATTTTTGAAAATTCACACTAAAATGAAAAGATAGAGCACAAAAATTATCTTTCATCAGCCTTGCCTTACTCCTCTGCAAAGTAACTGTCATATCTGCATACTATGAATTTGTCTATTTTCCCATACTGTTAAATAAAAGCTTTATGATTATTTGACTACATAGATACTATCAATCCTACTCTGCTAAGAAATGTGGTACATAACCCGCCCTGCATTGTGCAGCCTTGTAAATGAAGGAGATGAGATTTCAACCAAGCCACCATTGCTGCCAAAGATCTGAAGATTTCCATGACATCTGGTGAGATGGGGCTGGCTGCTTACACTGCTGTCACATAACTCAGTTCAGTCCTCCAAACAGCTCTCATTTACAGGAGGCATTTTGTCCCAGTCTGGAAGGAACCCAGGGTGGGTACTCATGCATCAGCCCCTTCCAACAGAATGTTCTAGAACAAAGGAGAAAGGTGCTGGGCTCTCCCCAAATTTTTGAGTGTACCATAAGTTCTTTTTTTTAGTTTCCACCAGAAGATGAATTTTATGTTTTAATAACAGATACTGATTAGGTTGCTGAAGACTTAAGAGAAGGAATCAGATATGTTTCTAAAACAAATGAATTATCGAACAGCTCACCAGTGATGGAAAAGCCAACAGAATTTACTTAAACTTCTGCATCCAGAGACTCCAGACAACAGGTCATGGTGTACACGAGGAACCTCAGGTTTCACAGGTGAGAACACTTACCCCAGACAGCCATGAAAACAGCAAAGAAGACTGTGGCTCCGTTGTCAAAAAGGTGGGTTACCTGGGAATAAGAGAACATGAATCAGGCTTATTTACATGTAATAACTGTAACACACTTTTTCAAGTTCTGTAAAAACGGTCAGTTTTGCAGGGTGGTTCTTTGGTGAGGGTCCCCCTTCAACACAAGGATAAAGGGGGCTCCTCAAGCTGTGTAGCAGTTCAAATGTGGGTAGAAGAAAGAATCTGTTCCCTTCATGATGATATCGTATCTGAAGGCCCCTCCCTCAGAAGTCCCAGCAGTGTCACTAACTCCCTTCTGTAGGATACAAAGCACATAACTCTGCCTCTTCATGGATGCAGCTATCTTTAAGACCAGAAAGGCATCACTGGTCCTGCTTTAAAGGTTTCCAACTCCTGAAGCACTGTTTTTAATGCTTCATTTATCCACTTAGAAAACATGGCTATTTTGTTTGTGGTTCTGAGCAAACATTTTCTGTACCAATCTCTGGATTACAGCATTAAAAAGTCAAGAGACCAGAACCCTTAAGAAAATCCACATTCACCTTTACTAAGACCCCAGGTAATCACGTGTTTACCTACTGCGCATGACACAGGTGGCTAGTGGCACTTTCCTTCTAGAATGATGCATTCTGTTGCAAACACCCCAGCAAAAGGTGAAACTATCTATTCCCACAGCAAAACGGGTTAGTTCATTTCTGCCTGCAGTATAAATCATACCAGTGCCTGTGCCAGATTGAATGAGCTAGTAGGTTCACGAAGCATTGCCCTTTGGGAGGGCACTTACAGTTCCCTATACAGTATATTTTATTGTCCCTTGGAGAAGGTACCAAGTACAACTAGTCTTTCTGTGTTTCAGCAGAGTGTGAAATATTTCTGATTATTTAAAAAGTTTCTATCTCCTCCTTTGAACAGAGGAACAATGAGCACACTCAAACACGTAACGTGACAGAGTCATCTGGAGCCTGTTCTTCCATGCACAGAGGGAGCAGAGAGCCGTGTGCCCCTGGGGGCTGTGCCACCTGTGCCACAGGACTGCTCAGGGCTCCACCCGGCTTGTGGGAGGATGAGGCACTTGCAGCATCACAGGAGGTTCCAGAATCAGTTGTGCTGTCATTTTATGTGGCCACCGTCTTTTCTCCACTCTCTTTCTCCTGGCAAACACATGAGTGTTTCTACATAGGTTTTGGGGAAAAATCATTTCATAATTAAAGTATAACTAGAGCTGTTAAGGCCCAGGGTTGCCTTGAAGAGCCGGCTACGGCTTGGGCCAACATGACCCTGTCTTGCCTCTGGTCATAGTGGTCTGTGATTCTGTGCTCAAAGGAAAGATTACATCAGCTGAAGACATCCAGGCTCCTCCAGGGCCCAGCAGTACAAAAGAAAAAGTTCCCAGCCGGGAGGTACCAGTCCCTCACAGCTCAGCCATCCCACCTACTGTCTGGGAATGATTTCTCCTCTTCATCCTCATCGGCAGGAGATTTGCATCAACATAAGGCCAAACGCAAGATCACTGCCACCTCCTAAGGCACCCAGTGCTCCTTCCCATTATTGTGTGCACCCAGTAAATACTGGTACCAGGGAGAGTCTTGCCTTTGCCCCTCTGAGGGAACTGATTTCCAGCCCCCCTTTCTAGGCAGTTGGAGGAAACTGGCCTCTAATACTAACAAATCTCTCTTATGCTGGCCCCATGGGCATGGGGATCAAACAGAACAAGGAGAGTATTTCCTGGGACCACTGTACAGACACTGGAGAGAGATGGTTTTCTTCTGCAGTTAACAGTCTGGGAGTCTATGTGCGGAATGGGTGAGAACAGCAACTTCAGTTCTAATAGATGGAAGCTGATTTACGCTGATGGAGTCCTCTGCCAAGATCAACCACAGGAAAGGAAGGTGGTAGATTCCAGATACTAACAAAGGAAAGGCCCTGAGAAGTCTCGGGGCAAATGGAAGGCTACCTTTAGCTGGTGTGTACGTGTGTGTCCGTGTCCGTGTCCATGTGTGTGTGTTGTCAGTGTAGCCAATCTCAAGTAGAGTGAGACCACAGATGAGAAAAATCCCTAAGCTCTACTTTTGCCTCTGCACTCAAATGTCTTTGGTCCAGTCTCCCAGAAATCAGCTACAGAGAGCCAGGCCACAGATGCTGGGGTCCTTGGGTCACATCAGGGGACTCGCTGAGTCCTGCCTGGATAAAGCAGGTGATGCCTGGCCAGGGGCCCAGGCTTCTAGTCCTCAGCCCATTGCCGCTGAACATTCACAGTTGACAGATCAGAATCGCTCAAGGAAAAGCATCTTTTCCACTCCTGCTTCGCTCTAGCAGGGTTAGACCGAAATGGACTGGAGAGATCCTGCTAGCGTGGCAGGGCGCAGTGATGCCCGAGCACACAGTCCTGCTAGTGCAGCAGGGCGCAGTGGCACCTGAGCACACGGTCCTTGTCTGGTCTCCAAGACACACACACACAGGCTCCTGGGCTCTCATTCTCCCCCAAAGCACTTATCCCATGAGAGAACAAAAAGGCACAGGCCACAATAATGGCCTAATTGGGGAAGACAGTTACCAGCTCCCTCGCAGGAAGATTTCTGCCTGGGCACGCATGCCTGAGATATGACACATTATGTTGCAGCAGACCAAGATCTGAAGTAGCAGGTGATGAAGGAAAGGGTCCTGGCGACCAGCAGCCACCGTCCCCACTGTGTGATGAGAGCCTGGCTGCAGATGCCACACAGACAAGAACAGACAGTGGGGCAGCTCCGGGCTGGGAAACCCTTGTGCTCACCAAGCAGGACTCTGAAAGATCTCTTCCAGAGACACAAGCAGTGGGGCCCTGTCTGCGCACGCCAGCTGGAGCCAGAAGAGGGAGGAGCAGAAGTCCTCTCTGACCAGTCAGCAGAACAGACAGACGTCGACTGCGGTTTGATCCAATATTCCTGTGGGTCTAAAGTCTTGTGAAATCCCTTGGACATTTCTAATAAATATCTGTAAATATCTGCAATTCCAAGTCTTTTTTCGTTTGTTTGTTTTTGTTTTTTTGAGACAGGGTCTTGCTTTGTAGTTCAGGCTGGCCCTGAGTTCACTATGTAACCCAGGCAAGCCTCAAACTCAGCAAACCTCCTGCCTCTGCCTCCTGAGTGTTGGAATTACAGTTGTGAGCCACTATGCCCAGCACTGTGGTATGTGGTATTGATTGCTGGTGGGCATGAGTCACCATGCCCAGCATTGTATGTGGTTACCGGGATCGAACTCAGGACCTTGTGCTTGCGAGGCAGGCGCCGGAACCACTGAGCTAAATCTCTCAATTCCAATTCTTATTATTTTATTACATTTCTTTATTTTGTTAAATTTCTAGTTGAGATCAAATGTTAAATTCAAAGCCTAAACAGCTCATAGCTTGATGGCACAGTGCAAAGAAGGTATGTTTTACAGTGTGGTAAGCTGAGCCCAGCTGCATTAGTGCCGTGGGTCTCTAAGCCTCTGAGGAAAAGGGGAATAATAACACCTACCCGAATATGCTATGAGAACTAGAAATAGTACATGTAGGTTACTTAGTTGTGATTATGAAAGTTGTTATTTTTCCAGATCCTAGGTAGATTAGCTTTCAGTAGAAGCCCCTATAAATTCTGAATATGTTATTCCTGATGATCCCTTTAAGGAAGTCTAAATTCTATAAAAGGATATCACTTAAGAATATATTTTCACATTAAAAAATTAAAATGTCTGAATCTCTAATCAGCCAAAAAACTGAGCTTCTATTTCTGAGATTCTCCTGAAGCAGAATTTCAAAACCTGAGTCATATGGGTTTATCTCATGACCTTTCATCAAAATTCTATCACTGACAAAACCCTTGCTCCTCACTCTCTGCCAAGGTCACGGTTCCATCTGTCCTCATGCATTTGGTCCACAGATAGGGAGAGCTATGTGGTGGTTTATTGGTCCCTTGTGACCCATACTAGGAGCCCGGACCTTTCTGAGATCACAGCTCCCCCTACAGCATGGACTACCTGCAGGGCCGAGTCGGTCTGCGCAGGCGGAATTCCGGGATGTCCATCCACTCTTCCCTTCAGATGAGCAGAACAGCTGGAAGCCAACAGTGTAATTACACAGGTCCAGGCTGCAGTAATCACAGAGGTTCAGTCGAATCTGCCAGCTCCATTTATATGTGGAATTTGGGCAGACACATAGTGGTGGGTCTTGAAAAAGATTTCATCAACTCAAACTCTAGCTATTTGGCATGTGTGGTGTTGCCCCTAAGTTAAAGAAATTCTAGGAATTTGACAATTATGTTCCATGCTTTAAGAAAGTAGGCATATCCTAAAAAAAGGGGCACAAAGTCACATAGGATAGAAAAATGATGCCATCCATGGATTTTTTTTTTTTCAAATCACTTTCACAGATGGTCTGTTCTTCGGTCATCATGCTGCTGGTGTGGGACCAAGAAGGAAGAAAGGCCTGCATTTCAGGTATAAGGAAGCTCACTCTTGGAAAGCCTACAGAAGTGCAAGGTGCGGGAGACAAGGCCCCGAGCCAGCTCTGCAGCCACAGCCCAGACCACGGAGGCAATCATCAGGGAATGACAGCAGCTGTCCCTTCCTGACACCTGATTCGTTGGCAAGCACAGTGCTCTGTCTACATCTTACTCACTTTTTATAATCTTCATTTAAAACAAACATTACAGGGTTGTTTTTTTCAGGTGAAAAAATGTGGGGGTGGGGCCCACCTGTAATCCCAGTATTTTGGCCAGCTGAGGCAGGAGGATCACCATGAATTTGAGGTCAGCCTGAGCTACAGAGTGAGTTCAAGACCAGTTTAAACTACATAGGAAGATCTAGTCTCAAAACAAACAAACACACAACTTAGTGATTAAATAACTTGTTCTCAGACAAGTGCTAAAGACTCTGAGCCTATGTGTAGCGTGAGTACTGGGTAATAATATGGATATCCGGATACAGGATTAGTCAAAGAATACTATAACCCTTTGACAGTCTGGTGCAATCCAAGCAGCCCTTCTTAGCATACTATTTTCTTTTTTTCTTTTCTTTTTTTTTTTTGAGACAGGATCTTGCTCTGTAGTTGAGGCTGGCCCTGAGCTCACTATGTAGCCCAGGCAAGCCTGGAATTCAGCAATCCTCCTGCCTCTGCCTCCCAAGTGCTGGGATTACAGACATGAGCTACCAAGCCTGCCATTTGTGGTATGTGGTACTGATTCCCAGAGGACATGGCCACTACACCTAGTATTGTTGTATATAGTAACCGGAGATCGAACCAGGGACCTGTGCTTGTCAGGCAGGTACTAGAACCACTGAGCTAAATCTCCAGCCCCTTAGCATACTATTTTCAATGTCAAAGATCAAGAGGATTACAAAGAACATAAAACACACGGATTCGCACAGAACCTAACATCTCTCCAGACCTGTATATTGCTCAATCTGTCATCAACGATAGAAATAGTTTTTAAAAACAACAACCAAGCGCTGAACCCCATGTCCTATGACCCTCTACACTGTACCGCTCTGCTGCTTCTCATGATGTGCGAGCCACACCTTTTAGTGCACTGGGATCCCAGTAGCAGCAGGAAATCCCCGGAGCCCCGAATTCACACAGGGAACAGTCACCCTCACACGCCCAAGGATGGCGTGTGCTGCGTTCCATCCACACGCAACACTGCCTGTGGGGTTACCTTGGCATAGACGCAGCTGTCGGAGAGCCTCATGAAGGGACAATATTTGTCACACACGGGACACATGATGATATCTGTGGCCTGGCAGACTTCTTTACTGGAAAAGAGAATGGAAAAACACTGCTCTTTCCATGACATGGATCATTTTACTTCCCTGAAACTGCACTTTAGCATTTGACTGGTAAGTAAGATCCAATAGGTGGAATTTTTGCCCTTGGAAGCTTCTTTGTTTTTTTTTTTTTTCCTGTTTTTAATGAAACATTTAAACAACTTGATAAGACTTCTTACTTACAAGGCTATTTCTTGGTTTTACATATTCTTAATGTAAACTCGGGAAAATACATGAAGCAAAACATTGGCTATTCTCAAACTATACAAAAGCCTTCACAACATTTCACAGTGAATTATGTAAATGGGATATCTAAAGAATGGTCTGCCTTAATCTCTTTGTGCCTCTTAAATTAAAACTAAGAATGGAGGAATTAATAAAAATAACTAAAGATTTTAGTCTAGGGGGAAACTACATCTTATTAATAATTTCACCAGAAAATAAATTATTTTGGTAGGCAGGGGCTGAAGCACTTTATTTATAGCCCCTTGTGAAGGCTTTGGTTACTATTTTAAGGCCATTATCTGGCTTTGCTATAAGATCTTTAGGATTACCTTGAAATACTTTCTGGCAGAGAATTGAGGAAAGAATTGTCCACACTGAACTATTTCTAAGGCAGTTGGTGAGATGTGCTCATGGCCTGGGTTTAAGGGTGTGCTTGTAAAAAGACAGAATTCATGAAAAGCCTTGTTCATCAGTGATTTTCCAGTAGCAGGCACCAGTTTTTCAGATGAAAAACCCAGAAAAAGCAACTTTTAGCCCGTGAGTGAAGGCAATGTGTCCGAGGAATGCAGAGCAGGACGCCTGCCCGTCAGTGTCATTTCTGCCCCCAAGGCAGCTGCAGACCACAGCCATAAGGACTGTGTACAGAGCGGGCCTATGCATCGGAGCTCCACGCTTCCTGATGCTGCTAAGCAAGGTGGGGTGAAAATCTAAGCGTGTCCACAATCTGTGAACAACCCAAAGCGAAAGCAGCCATTTCTAAGCACAGAGCAAAGCCAGGCTCCCTCGGGAGCACCTGTACCTGACTTGGCAGTGGTCCAGGGTGGTGACGCCGTACAAAAAGACAAAGAGTCCGATGAAGGCAGCGGGGAAGAGCATGCCTGTGTACCAGCCCAGCCAGGCAAAGTACAGCCCGATCTTCTCTCCAAAGTATCGCCTGTTTGAGACACAACAGTCTTGAACATGACAGTGACGGGGAGGAGGTCAGCATGGGAACACTTTGTGCAGTTCTTCCTGGGCAGGCAAGGCCATGGTGAACCAGGAGCCAGGCATGTGGGATCAAGTGGATTCAATTTCTACTCCTATGACTTTATATTGGAGATATAAAGAACACGATCCAACACAAACTTATGTGAAGATGCAAGATAGACCTGAGTGAGGGAAGGACCTGAGTGAGAGGGAAGGGACTCTAGGTGCGGCTGAGACGGTGGCTGTGGTGGAAGGGATGCTGGGGTGCGGTCAGATCTGCAGGAAGTCAAATCTATAGGACAAGAAATTCTTAAGAGATGAGACTCTGGAGATGCTGTGCAAATCTATCCTGCTCTACACTTGCTTAGGCCTTTTCATTCTCCTTTCTAGCCAACCAAAAAAATCTAGCTGGTCCTCCAGGTCTCAGCACTGGGGAGACTTCCACAGGGTGCTGGCCCACACTCCTCACTTTCATGGTCCTCATGATGGTGAGACCTGCGGCCTCTCTCCCACATTTCACCCACTCACACATGGCCTGGTTCTTTTCTCTGGTTGTCTCAAGTAGACATGGGCTGCTCTTGGGAAACTGACTTTCTCGACACTGGGAACAATGGCTTCTGTTTGTCTTTGCCATAGTACTTAGCACAGTACTAGAAATACAACACTGAATACTCAATGACCAACTCCAAAATCTTACTCAGGAAGTGGTTTGCCTGCAGCAATCACCTGAATTTCTAATTAATGTAATCCTGTAATATGGGACAGATGCAGAAAGAAATTTGCTCCCCCCCCTCATTCTCAAGCATTATGTGTGGTCAGAGGAAAAAGATCTTATGTCAGAAAATATTTTCTACTCAGGCTGATCATCTGGATCACTGATTACCAACACAAAGAGCAGAAAATGATTCATCAATGTCCTTGGAACATCTGGAGGAAACACTGTGCAGGAAGAAGGACCACTCCGGGGTTGTAACAGAAAGAGTTATCTCTTCCTTTACCTCCCTGGGCTCGTTTCTCAGGGGCTTCTTAGGGCCTGAGCATGAGCAAGACACTGCTGGCTAGTCCAGGAGACCAGACATGACTCTCTCTTTAAAGAGGAGCCAGCAAAGCATGGACTGATCCCGCACGGCCATCACATCCAGTCTTGGAATAGTAAGATGCCCAAGTGTAATGTGCCACACCAAAGGGTTGTGTAGACCCACACATTTACACACACACACACACACACACACACACGTGTACTGCACAAATATCATAGGTGAAAAGCAGATGGACTCTTTTGACTTGAAAATTCTTTAAAGGTCATTAGTTTTAAATGAAAATTAAAACAGGCCTGCCGGGCATGGTGGCTCACGCCTGTCATCCCAGCACTTGGGAGGCAGAGGCAGGAGGATCACTGAGTGTGAAGCTTGCCTGGCCTACACAGTGAGCTCAGGGCTAGCCTGAACCACAAAGCAAGACCCTGTCTCAAAAAAAAAAAAAAAAAAAAGGCTTGAAATATATTAGAATGACAGTACCTCACATATACTATTTGCATATTACAAGATGAGAAGCCCTTATCCAAACTGCTTGGGATCAGCAATGTTTCCATTTTCAGAATTAAATATATATATATATACTGCAATATTTACATGCATATAATGAGATATCTTGGAGCCAGGACCCACGTCTAAACACAAAATTAATCTACGTCTCGTATCCACCTTACCCATGTAACCCAGAGGTTCCATTCACCTGCACACTGGCTCTAATCTATGACAGAAAGGTCAGGTACAGAATTTTTCGCTTATAACAGCAAATAAGCCCTCAAAAAGTTGGGGGTCTGGGAGCATTCTGGAGTTTTGGATTAGCGATTGTAAATATTTTGTCACTGGTACATGTAAATAGTGTGACCTCTCCCAGGACAGTTGTTTCTAACAGTCACATGGTGACCCACTCTTCCTGGAGACTGGAGGGCCAGATGACCTCCCAGGCTCCTCCCTACGCCAGTACGGGAGATGCCACGCCCATTAGAGAGGTCGGTTTACCAGGGACACCGACGTCCTCTGATGAGCGCCCTCTTGGGGAGAAGCCAGATCAAGACAGAGCTGGGCAAATCATGGTGCCCCCACGATGTCTCTGTGCCTGATGCAAACTTCACCTTTGCAGCTGGGCAGACACTCACCTCACAAGATCCAAAGGCTGGTATTTGTACCACACACCCCAGGATGCCCAGCACTCATAAAGGAGATGTCGGTGGTTTACTGCTCCATGTGTTCGAATGGAGTTTTTACTTCTGTAACTTCCCTGCGATCAAAATACCCACAAAGCCATAAGGAAATGCTGTGTCTTATGTCAGGAGTCAGGAGAAAGGTGACAGAAATGACCCTCTCTGTGAAAGGGCAGGCAGTATCATTGGCTGCTCCGGACACTGTTTTTGCTGACGATGTTATGTTGGTAAGACATGCTGCTTGCTATAGCCAGGTTTAAAAACCAAGTTCAGGGCCGGAGGGTTAGCTCAGTGGTTCCAGCGCCTGCCTCGCAAGCGCAAGGTCCTGAGTTTGATCCCCGGTAACCACATACAATGCTGGGCGTGGAGACACGCCCACCAACAATCAACACTGCATACTGGACGTGGTGGCTCACGCCTGTAATCCCAGCACTCGGGAGGCAGGGACAGGAGGATTGCTGAGTTCGTGGCAGCTTGCCTGGGCACCATAGTGAGCTCAGGTCCAGCCTGAACTACAAAGCGAGACCCTGTCTCAAAAAAAAAGCAAAAAAAAAAACCAAAAAAAAAAACAAGTTCAAACTCAGTTCTGCTATGGAGATCTTGGGTGAGGTGTCTGGAGACTCTTAGCTTGGGTTTCCCAACCCATTGTGGAATTAATATTTGCTTCATTACCTCGCTTCTGTGGCCTGAATGGTGGAATCTGGCCACGCCCAGCACGGATCGGTTCTCCCCTTGCTTTTTCTCAAGATGGGGTAGCTGGTACCAACAGCACAGCCATAGCCTTGTCATGTGGTCTTAGTGCCCAGGCAACCCCCGAATGTGAGAGCTGAGAGCCACTGAGATCTTAATGATTCAATTCTAATTCAACTTCCTCATTAAACAAATGAGGAGATCATGGGCCAGAGAGGTAGGTGCTGATCTGAGGTCAGTTCATGGCCCTGCTGGTTTTGCAAGCACGAAGGTACCCTCTGGAGGCACACTGAGCATTCATGGCAACCTGGAAGTCCTTTCTCAGGGGAAAAGCTGGCAAGAAAGAAACTCCGGTGCTCTCAGCTCAACCTCCACTGCCTGTGTGAGGCAGAGCGAGGCTAACTTTTCTCTAAACTGCTATTTAAAATTTCAACACAAAACAAAGCAACCATGGATGCCTTTCCAACCTCTGAAGGTGGTTTTGAGGGTAAGTAATATAATCAAGTTAAACTGAGAGTAAAGAGTCAAGAGAGTAAAGAATCATAACTGCTGCAGCTGCCACTCCTGAGGACGTTCTTGCTCCACATACCTCAGGCCTTTGAAGAGAGCCCTGAGAAGCCATGGGCTGCTCTGCAGGCTTGTGGTTGGGTTGTTCACGGACCATTGTGTGGCGCTGCCCTTCCGTGGGCCAGAACTGGGACACAGCACTATGAGTCCCTCTTCTGGGCCACGACCACAAATAGTTACCAGAAGGTACACAGTGACCTTGGGAGAAATCTGTGTGTGGCTCCAGAAAATCTTTAGGTCAAAAATGTTGACATCTGTCACACCAAAAGTAACATTCCAGAAATATCCCCAGGTAGCCTGTAAATTATACATCAGACCACAGCTTCTAATATTTTTGATAAATAAGGTTTGAAAAAGCCTGCTCACCATTGCCATTTTCCTGGTGTTTAAAAATCAAGAAAACAGGGCCAGGGGTTTAGCTCAGTGATTCTGGCGTCTGCCTAGCAAGCGCAAGGTCCCGAGTTTGATCCCCAATAACCACATAACCACAATGCCAGGTGTGGTGACTCACACCCACCAGCAATTGGAACCACACACCACAATGCTGGGTAGGGAGGCTCACACCTGTAATCCCAGCTCTTGGGAGGCAGAGGCAGGAGGATTGCTGTGAGTTCCAGGCTTGCCCGGGTACACAGTGAGGTCAGGGCCAGCCTGATCTACAAAGTGAGACCCTCTCAAAAATAAAAGGAAATCAAGATAAGAAATATTGTAAGCTAAACAAAAGTTATGCTTTGATAAATTTTGCCTTGTATGGAGAATGGGAGTGGTTCTCCCAAGTTTATCAGCGAACAGTTTCATCTTGGTGGGTTTGTGAGATTCCAGGGGGAAGGGGCTGTGTGATGGACACGTTTATCTTTGTGTGAAATGATTGGTAGAGAGCAGGGGCTGATTACCATGAAAATGAAAATAATTAGGAGAATTCTGCTGCTGAAAACCGATGTGCATGATTCTGGGTTAAATAAGACAAGCTCTAGCAAGGAAAATCGAGTTCTACAGAGGGTAAACACAGTTACACTTATGAAAGTCATAATATATCATAAATATCATGAAATAAATATCAATATTTACACATCTTAGAATAAATACAACACATTAATTTCCATTTATCACCCTTTGGTTACCAGAAATTTTGCAAAATAGCTTCCTCCCACTCTTTCAAGACTAGCAATAAACTTGTTGCAAAGACTATTTCTAGAATAATGTCCTCTCAATCTGGTGGTCAGTGCCAATCATCAGTGCCTTTTTATCTGCATTCTTCTGAATTCATGCTGAATGATCTTGATCTAAGTATTATTTTAAGTATATGAAAAGACTCATAGAAATAATATGTGCAGAGGGACAGACAGGAAAATACAAGCAGATTTCCTTAAATACCCACTGAACAAATTAAACTCTTTCTGAACAAATGCGATATCAACACATTCGATTGATGACTCTCTGAACAAGCCAACTTCAGTAATGAGATGTAGAGAAAGGTAATAAGAAAGTGCAGTACCTCGTGCAGGGGAAAAGCAGCTTCATAGGAGCCATTGGTAAGCAAGCGATTCAGACCTACAGCAACAAAGAAACCCATGTGAATTAGCAGAGTGCAGTCCCCACCGTGCTCTGCGGAAAAGCAAGGGCTGAACTTTCCAGAAAAAACAACTGGGGTTTTCCAAAGTGATTCAACTCACTTAGGGACAGTAAGAGTTTAGAAACGCAGCTTTGTTGTCTGCTAGGACATTGGGATCTAGGGCTGGGAAATCAGATTTTCTTTTTTTAAATTGTAAAATATGCAACTGTCAGACTGAATCTATCCAAGCCATACAGTGTGATGATTCGCTATACACAGAAGTATATCGTGACTACCATAATCAAATTAATGAGTACATCTGTTGTGGGGTAGATCTAGCATGTGCTCCAACTAGGTGGGGTCTGGTTGGAGGAGATGGGGGTTGCTCAGCAGGTTCCTCCTTTCATGGCTGAATGATATTCCATTTAATTTCTCTACCCACTTATTTATTCTTATTTATTGATAGATACTTAAATTGCTTCCATTTCCTGGCTATTATAAATAATCCTTTCTTTTATATGACCTCTTTCAGCATAATTGAGATTCATCCATGTTGCTGTAAATATCATCAGCTCATTTCTCTTTATTGCTAAGCAAGATTCCATTGTATAGATGTATAATAACTTGCTCATGGATTTTCCTTTTGGTTGTTTATTTAGGGTCATAATGTATAAAACTTTGCATGGATGTAGCATTTCACTTTTATTGTTCAGAAAACATCTAGAGGAGAACAGCCAGATTGTATAGGGCTGTGCGTGTTCCAGTTTTTGAGAAAATTCAACTGTTTCCTTAAGTGGTCATACAACTTTACATTTTCACTGACAGAGTCTGAGGGGTCAAGCTTCTTCACTGCTCGTTATGCTTGGTAGGGTCAGCCTTTTTAATTTCAGCATCTTACTAGATGGATAGTTGTTGCATTGTAACTTCAATTTGCACTCCTCTAATAAATGATACTAAAATCCTTAATGAGCTTGTTTGCCACTGGTATATCTTCTGTGAACTGTCTGTTCAAGTCTTATGCCCACCAAAAACTTTTTATAACATTGTTTCCATAAGTTTTAATATGTTCTAGATACAAAATGCTACACTAAACACATGCTTTGTAAACTATTTCTCTCAGTGTATGACTATTTTTATTCTCTTAAATCTTTTTCTATGAACAGCAAAGTTTTAATTTTGACTGCATCTAACTTGTCTATTTTTCTTTAATGAATTGGACTTTTAGTCCAATATTTAGGAAGTCCTTGACTAACTAAAAGTCAATGATTTTCTCCTGTTTTCACTTAGAAGTTTTATAATTTTAAGAGAACTATCTGCTGAGGGTAGAATTCCAGGTCTACATTTTTCTTTGACTTTAAAGACTCCATGGCCATCTCATTTGATTCTTTCCAGGGAGATGTCTCTGTAAGGTCATTTTTGCACCTTTAGATGTAGCATGTTTTTCTCTTTTCACTGCTTTGAAGACTTCTCTTTACTGCACACTTTAAAAATCTGATTATGTGTGCTGTGGTGTTGCTTTCTTCAGAGTTGTTATACTTAGTGCTTATTGAGTTCATTAGAGCTGTAGATTTATGGTTTTCATCCAACTCGGGAGATATTTAATCATTACTTTTTCAAATATGAATTGGTTTTGTGTCCTTTTCTTCTGATAACAACATCTGTTCAGGGTGGGTTCTGATGGGTAGATTTTTCTCCTCCTTATGGATATTTTTCTTCTTATTTGTATGCCCGATAATCACAGTTGCTGACACACTGATTTTTCCTTTGTTGGTCAATACATATTTTGTTCCTATAAATATTTTGGAGTTTTTTCTGTGACACAGACGCTTGTAAAAAGCATGATGCTATGGGGTGTTTACTTTTCACAAGTGTTAGGTGAGAATTTTTTGGTCTAATGGGAAGTAATCCTTCTACTGGTGCCAGGAAATTGAGACTCTCAACACTAAGCAAACAAAAATGAGTTTGCTTCTCACTGTTCTGTGAATTATGCACTGTTTCCATCTGGGGAAACGCTTTGGATGGTCCATACTCCAGCCTTAGGTTACTGGGTCACATGTGTACACTGATCAGCACGCCTTGAATCCTTGGTTATGGGACTTTTGCAGATCTTCAAAGTTCTGCCTCTGTGCTACTCTCTGCTTTCTGGAACTCTGCTCCTTGAGCTGCCTCAGTCTCTCAGGAATATCTCAGGAATATCTTCTCAACTCGGAACATTCCAGGTTCTGCCTGAGTTCACCTTACACAACTGCTGAGAAACAACTCAAGGTAATAACTGCAGAAACTGCAGGTTCCTCCCATTGCTTTTGTCTCTCAAGGACTATTTTTATTTTTCTAATGTTCAGTGGCTTCAAAACAATTATTTCATACATTTTATGTTTTCTTCTTTCATCTCTCCCCCCTGTTGTTTTAAGCAGGAGGATAAATCTTATGTCTGTTCCTCCACACTGGACAGAAGTCGAAGTTTAATTAATGATTTTTAAAGTAAATTTCAGGTCAAGATTTATGTTACTTCCTACAAAAAAACCTGAAGGGGAGTGATTGGATTGGTGTCTCTCTATGGCTTATAAGTGGAATGCTCTCCACACTTTAAGTTCTGACCAGAATTCAGGGGATTAGGCAAACTAGAAAATGGGAAATATAGTGATCTATTTTTTTTCTAAACTGATTAGGTTAATCAGTCCTGAGATAATTTAAATCACAGTGAAACTCATGTGTTTAAGCTGCCTGACACTGAATGTATAAAACAATTGAGATACAATTATCAGTAGGTCTTTCTATTTTGTCTAGTACACAGGAGACCCTCAATAAATACCTTTAGGATGACTGGGTAAATTCCTGATTAAGTAGAAATTTTTGATTTCTTAGAGTTTCTACTATTTCACATATTTCACCAATAACTGTAAAATATCCTGGACGTTAGAAAGAATAGGATTCACAGGGATCTAATAGGAGATTCTGACAATGGCTTTTGTTAAGTTTATCATAATTTATCAAAGCCCTGAAAAATGAGAAAGTAACTAATACTTAAAATCTGTCACATCACTAACAACCTCTGAACACAAGCTTGAAAATACAGGTCAATGTCAAGATTTATTATATGTACAGATATTGTTCTATAAATCTTTGTTGAGCTATTCATTGCTTTGTTTTGAAAGTGAGTTTTACCAGCTTTGATTTTTCAGTTGTATTAATTTCAGAGTAAAGTTGAAAACTTTACATTAGTGGTTTATATTTCACTAAAATATTCTTAGAAACCATGCCCAAAGATCAATATTTTTGTGTTATTCCTAATCAATGTCAGCTCATTCAAGATGATAACTGCAAAACATTTCAGGCAGAAAATAACATAGACAAAACATTAATTCTATCAATAAATTTTTCTACTCTGTTTCTTTTATTTATGAGACTGAAGATGACAATGAAATATTAGGTCAGTAGACCACTTGTAGCTTTAGTCCATATTTTTCAGCAAAATATGTGATTGCAGGGTAATTCATTCTGTGATTTTTTTCTGATTAGACATGTTGTTATTTTACCCTTACTAATTTCCAAAGTACTGAAGACCTTGAATACAGTTCTTTTTCTTTTATCACTTGAGAGAACTGTTTACCAGGATGGACCAGCAATGACACAATTCCTCAATATCTTTCTTTTTTTTTTTTTTTGTGGTCCTGGGGATTGAACTCGGGCCCTTGTGCATCCAAGGTTGACATGGTACCACTTGAGCTAAATCCCCAGCCCCCTCAATATTTTTCAAAGCACTTCCCTTCTTTTATCTCCTCTTTAGTAGTTGTAAAAATCAGTTCGTCATTTGAGAGGTAAAACTTCAGGGTAATAATTGCCATACAGTCTCACTGTACACAGTTTTTTATTGTATCAGAATAATAGTGAGACACCCATCTTCCTTCAAAAATCTTCAATTCAGGTCAATACATAGTTATGGGACTCCTATGTAGACACTGGAGTGTGCAAGGATGCTACAAAGATGAACGAGGTAATTTATTTACAATTATGGAGCTTATTGTCTAGATCAGTCATCTTCAGCAACAGATTCTCAACACATTAGTGTGTTAGAGTAGTCATGCGGTATATAGATGCTAATACCGTGATTAGTCAAGGCACTATGCTCTAAATTTTTTGCACTTTTATGAATTAAGACATAATAGATACTGCCATAATAATTTCAGGTTGCTCATTTGCTAATACATTTCTAACAAAAAAGGTATGATAGCAAAGTACACATGGCACAATCTGCGTTTGTTTAAAAAATCATATGGACAGATAAAAATTGACATAAAAAGTAATCAATGTCATATTTGAATTATTTAGGACACAACCTTTTTTATTTTTGTATGATGCTGGGGATTAAACCTAGGGTCTTGGACGTGCTAGGCAAATGCTATGTCACTGGGCTACATTCCTGGCTCTTACACAGCATTAACAGTGGTTCTCTTTAGGTGATAGATTTTCATGGTGCCACTGAAAGTTACTCAAGACAAAGAAGAGTTGTACATGAATAATTAACATTTAAACATTGCAAAAACTGTCCCTAGAATTTAGAAGAAGCACAAATTCCTTCCAGTTGGAATGATCACAGAGGACTGCGAGAAGGTGTCCCCAGGTAATGTCTGCTGCAGACAATGGAGATGTGTCCAACACAACCCCGCAGGGTCAAGAAGGACCCACGTTAGGTTTGGTTTCACTCTGTCCACCTGTAGGACTTTTCCTAAATGTAATATGCCAGGTGTATTCATATGTGGACTAGGTAGCAATCTGTTTCTAGGTAACTACTATATTTTAATTTATCCAGCTTGAGATCAAAGTAGATTTTTTTTTTCAATTTTTGGCAGTGTCGTTATGTTAGTGACTCATGCTGAGCTTTCTCCCAGTGCCTGTCTCGTGAGGCTGCCGGGCAGCACTTCTCGCACACTGGACCACGAGGGCCACTTCACTGCGTCTGGGCACAGGACTTGACACCTACAAACTGGAAAAGGAAATCTCGCCGCAGCTGGCTGAGAGTTCCCGCTCCTAAGGTCTTCGAGGCCCCTGACGCGATGCTTACCCCATTTCATGTATCCCTCAGCCCACCCCAGTGGGAGGCTTGCTGGGGAGGCCCCGTAGGGTGTGGCAGTCACCAGCTCCAAGTGCACCTGCATTGTCTGCTTTGCAGTGATGGGGCTGGACTTCACAGCTTTTTCTCCTTCGCCAGCTGAAGGGACCGGAGGGCACCGATGGAGCCGGAGGCTTCTTCTCTCAGCCAGCGTCCGCACATCGACTTCGACAGCATGGAGCTCCTGCTGTGTTTGGGGTTGGCGGCACGGGCATCTCCCTAAGACCACGTTTCCTGCAGTCCCTCCTGGGTGGGCTGGGCTGCTGGCAACTTCCCCTGTGAGTGCGCGAGGCAGCCCCAGTACCCCAGCAAGCGTGTCCTCAGCAGTCTCCAACACACATCCTCCCTGCTGCGCCTCCCGAGACGCTCTGGCTTTCGGCAGTGTCACAGGAGACTCTCAATAGTTGTGATTTATTCTTTAGCATCTACTTACCCTTGGATATAGCCCACCCTCCAGTTCCTTGCCATGGGTTAGCATTTAAGGTCAATTTTCTTTGTTCCAGTTAGATGTGCTTTGTCTCCCCACTGGACCCTCGCTGATATAGGTCATTATTAAAACTCCCAATAAAATTTTTCCTGGATAAAGCCAGAGATAAGGACAAAGCCACCCAAAGCTTCCTAAAATATAATAATCTGTTTAATAAGGCAGGAAATTTGGTAATGCAAAATGGAAAGATTCTCATAAAAATGCCAAAAATATATATTGTGGAGGCTGTTTAATGGGGAGGCAACTGTGTGTAGAATTAGGCCACGTGTGGTGACTAATCTCCACATGTGCAGCTCTCTTGCTTTAGAACACGCAGCCCCTCCCCCCATGCCGGTTCCTTCTGGCTCAGGGCTCACGAGTCTCCATCAGCTTTATTGTTCTGCCCTGTAACAGTAGCCACCCTCATTTCTTCATGTTACTTATCCTTTTCATTTCTCCATTTTTAAAAACTTTTTTTTTTTTTTGAGACAGGGTCTCGCTTTGTAGTTCAGGCTGGCCCTGAGCTCACTATGTAGCCCAGCAAGCCTCGAACTCAGCAATCCTCCTGCCTCTGCCTCCCAAGTGCTAGGTTTACTCGTGTGAGCACTGAGGTATGTGGTACTGGGAATTGAACTTGGGACCTTGTCCTTGTCAGGCAGATTCTGGAACCACTGAGCTAAATCCCCAGCCCTCCATTTTAAAAAAACTTCTTGAACATAACCTCCAGGAGAGAAATGTGCTTATCTCCCCAGTGCCTAGCTCAGGGCCTGGCACATGTACACACTCCATAAATCCCCATGATCCCATGTAAACATGACATGAGGTTTAAAGAAGGTGTGTAGGGATGTTATGAAGCCTTCACACTCATAAATTTCCTGTTCAGGGCATAGTGAGAAGTTCAACACAGAAGCATTTCTAGCACTGACATAAACATAATGAAACCAAAAGAAAAAATCTAATCCAAATAGCAAATGTAGTTCGTAATAGTCATATGCTACTTACCAATTTTGTTTTTTCCTTCTTCATACTTTATTCTTTGTAAAATATGATGCACAATTCTACTTCTTGTGGCATTGTTGAAGAAAGTATCTTTGTTGTGTATGATGAAGCTGTACACACATATTGAAACACAAGTTGAGGGTTAATTGGGGGGAGTGGTCGATGTTTGTTACAACTTGGTGCTGTTTGGACACAAACGTCTTCAGGCCCTAGAGGGTGCATCAGGGACAGCAGGAGAGCCCAGGGGCACCCAGAGCTCGAGGCTCCCAGTCTGTTGGCTTTAGTTCTCAGAACCCTGAGCCTGAACATCATTATGCCAGGAAGGAGGTAGAGCCTAATGGAATTAAGAGATATTAAAAAACAGCAAATCTAGGTCTTGTATCTTGCCTTTTCTTAGTCAGGTCATTAAATAAATCCAACTAAAATTCACTTTCTTTTCATTTCCTCTTTTCTTACCCCACCCTCTCATGTCATAACCACGTGGTACTCTGAGAATTTTAGGATTTGAAACTAACTTGGGTGGTGGATACTAAAGCTAGCTAATTAGGGCTGGTCTGTCTCAGAGAGAGGTAAGTAGTCAGTTTCTGGAGATCCCCTCTGTCCTTTGTTCTCCCATGTTTTTCTCCTGAACAGGACCCTTCTTTTAAACCCTTAGGATTGCTTTCTCTCTGGTCTCCAAAGTTTATCAAGGGCACACGCGCACACACACACACACACACACACACACACACACACACACACACACACAATGTTATGCCTTCCAGTTGGTGTTCTAGGCCCACAGTTAGGTTGTTCAGGTAAAAGACCTTCCAAGGGATTCTCAAAGCATGAAATGGCCATGTGTCTGTCCTCTTCCCAGAAATGTGATTAGTAGTAAAACATTAGTGATGATCCTGAATTTAAGTTTCATTGCTTTATAAAATATAAAGCTTATCAACTCAGCAAACTTCACATTCCTCCTGTATGCTGGATACCACGTGAGACATATGATTGTTCATAGCCACCTCCAATCAAGCTGTAAGAGCACCTCCTCTTCCAGTGAAGTGCTCCCCCAAGGCACTCCTGTCCCAGAATCGCTCCTGCCTTCTCTCTACCACGACATGTCTGGAAAACGCACCAATAATTGATCTTTCTGTATTGCCATTTTTATTCTCATTTCTCCATCACGTGTTTCCAGAGGGACTCTGTAAAGTACTAACTACACACTGCGAAGCAAAACAGATGAAATCCTTATCCTTGGCTGTTCACGATGCTGCACATTTCTGGTCCCAGTACTTGGGAGAGTGGGGTAGGACGATCACAAGTTTGAATACTGCCTGGGCAATTCAGCGAGATCCTGTCTCATGAGAAAAAAGAAAACGACAAGTGCTGGGGGTGCAGCTCAGTGCAAAAGTCTTGGGTTCAGTCTTCATGACTATAGACCAAACCAAACCAAACCAAACCAAACCCAAACCCAACAAAAAGTCCTCATCCTTGAGATGGGCAAGACTAACAGAAAGACAGACCCGGGCTCCTGTGGCATGCCCCCTGTCCCACACAGGGCCATGAGCCCCTTCTACAGTGAGATGCTCTACTGCCGAACTGTGTGCCCTGGGAGGGTACAGCTGGACAGGAGGCCAGGTCCTGACTTCTGGTGCCCTGGGAACCAATGAGTGTCTGAGGTCACAGGGTGTACTCAGAGAAACTGGTTCCACATCTTCCTTCCAGACAGTGGGCTGTCAGGGTTCTGATGATGAGGGGAAGAACCAAAGTGGCCTGGGCCAGGTGTGGGATTCCGCTTGGGAAAAGGGCTGGGGGTGGGCGGGGATACCACTGAGAAAGCAAGGATACGGAGACTGTCATTTGAACCAATTCTCTGGGGGAGCATTTTCCTCCCACTCCTCCTCTTAGAGTTTCCTACAGAATATGGCTCTCAGAGAAGAGTGATTTCACTTGATGGATGGGAGGCAAATGCTGTAGGAGCAAAGGAGGCCACAGGTTTATCATATTTCCTCTCAGGTTTTCTGAAGACATTTTATGGCACCGAAGAGGAGAAAACCAAGAGTTACCTCAGTGCAGTTCTTTCTGTTTTATTCTTCTCTGCTTTTTCATCTTTTTTGAGCTAGGCTGTTACATTGTAACATTGAATCAAGAGGTCATAAGGACAATACATAAAATGTAGACAATACATAAGAAGCCCATCTCAGCTCACAACATTAGATGGTCAGTCAAAGCTGGTAAGCATGGCCGTGGCTGATGGCACAATTCAGGCTAAAAGCACAGGCTAAAGGCACAATTTTCTGCTTCTTCTCCTTCTCTGGCACCTCCTTCTGTCTCCTGAGCACGTATAATGTTCTCAACACCAAGTACCACACATAGGCTCTGCAACTGTGAGGCCCTCTTCCTATATCTAGGTCACTGATGATGAAACTTT
Organism: Thryonomys swinderianus; assembly: GCA_004025085.1. Lineage (NCBI taxonomy): Eukaryota > Metazoa > Chordata > Mammalia > Rodentia > Thryonomyidae > Thryonomys > Thryonomys swinderianus. Next base: position 62,111 of record PVIC010002517.1, read on the forward strand.
CAGAGCTTTCAGTGGCAGAAACAGCCCGCTGTGTGCCATAGGTTTGCCACCATTGATCTAGGCTATACGTGAGCCTGGAGAGGCTCTCATGGGAGCAGCAGATAGGGCAGGTGCCAGCCACAAATCTAAACCCTAACTGCACTAGTTCACTGGGTTTTTACAACACCCTGAGGCGTGCGTGCTTATAAACAGCATTATTCAGGTGAGGAGGTGAAGAATCAGAGGCTAAGCAGTGTGCCCAAAGGCATGCAGGGAATTGGGAGTCGAGGTAGGATTTGAACTCAGGCCTGACAGAGGCTGGCTCTTACCATCATCACTTGCCTGCCTCCTTGCAAACATGGGGAACTTCCTGGCTCCTGAAGGTCTGCGCAAGAGGAACTCAGCCTGGATGCTCCTTTTGCTTCATTCCCTGAGTCTCAGCGTGGGACATACCTCATTTGAGGCTTTGGGTTGACCACCCTCCTCAGCCTAAAATGTAGTTGATGCTAGAGAGAAGACAGCAGCAAACACTGAACAGAAGAGGAGGAAGACAGGATCTCTCCCTCTGCATGCTCAGTATCAGCTCTGCTTTTTCTCCAGACTCTGAAGACAGAGACAGACCTGGTCTGTACCTCACACTGGCAGCTCAGGTGGTTTTGGGGTCATCCCTCCACTTTTCTGGGTCTCAGTTTCTTCATCTGTAGAATGGGAGCAGTAGTGCAATTGCCAAGCTTGGAGATGAGAAGCAGTGCCGAGCTCAGAGCACCCCGGGTTAGCTGGCAGCATCTGTTGCTTCTGTCTGGTTGCGTCCACAGCATCTGCTCACATCCCTGACTTCTCTGAGCAGCTTCCTGAAGGCGGAGACCTGCCTCACTTGACCCTGACCTCAGCACCGGCAGGAGCAAAGCATAGGCCCCCAAAGCTGCAGCCAGGGAGCTGTGGGATGGGGTGGATCTATCTCCTTAAGCCTGGCCCTCCTGGGTCCCACTTTCCTTTAGCCTCGCCCAGCCTTCTCCTCAGCATGGTGTGTCCAGGGACTTCCTCAAGAGGGAATCAGTCTCCACTCTTTTGTCCCTCTTCCAGTCAGCGGACCATCAGGACCAAGGACGGTTCCCCATGTTGTGGTTTTCATGTTTTTCTTAGCCATAAATAATTTTCTTCAAATGAAGTCACCACACATACACAAATACACACACACACACACACGCTAAGCTAAGCTAAACTAAGCTAAGCTAAGCTAAGCTAAGCTAAGCTAAGCTAAGCTAAGCTAAGCTAAGCTAAGCTAAACAATCCAGCATATGTGAAAGTTGGAGCCCCAAGTCTGAGCAGATCTCTATGTAGGCTTAGAAACTCAGCTCTGTTGGGGACCCCAGCAAAGACCTTCCAGCATCATTGCTGGAAGGAAGAATCATGAGCAAACGAAGGGACTATTGTTTTAAGTCAGGAAGTCTCATGGGAGAGCCACAGGTGACTCGTGTCTTTATAAGATGAGATCAAAAGTACAGTGAATGCTGTTGTATATTTCAGATTCGCCCCATATACCTGTTCCCCCCCCCATGATTTTAATTGGATTACCTCACAGTATAAGAATAAACATTAGTGCCTTTAAAACAAATATTTTGGGAAACTTTTTAATTAGAATTTAAATAGAAAAAAATTTTAACAAAGAGAGTTAACTGTCATTTCAAATTAAATTGTCCTCAATGGAAATCTAAGTAGGAACAAAGGAACCAATTAATTTTTGTTATGTGCCAAAGCCCATTTTGAGTTTTCTGGGTTTTAGGCAAAGGCAGTGAAGAAAACTGATTTATTATCTTAGTTCATTTATTAAGGGTAAAGGATGAGAAGATTATCAGAGCAAATACAGAATATTCAAAGTTCTGACTGGTAAAGATTTGCAAGTCTTCTTTTAGGATTAGGGTGATAAGCTACCAGAAATATAAAGCACCGTAAAACTTCTGTAAGAATTCAACCAGTCATTTCATGATATCATCTTTGCTATTTGAGAGTTAAATATGGATTCAAAATGACTTGCTCTTATGTCTCCCAAGTAAGAATGGAAAATTAAACACATTCCATTTCTCCCTTTCACAAAATCTCATGATAATAAGTGTGTGTGTGTGTGTGTGTGTAAATAAAGGAATAAACACTAAAGAAACCTACAGCAGACACAAAGAGCAATGACATATTGGATAGGCCAAGTAGAAAAAAATCTGAATCTTCAACCAGCTCTCTGGGAATCCCATAAGTGATTATATTTATGCCATGAGACTTAGAATCTGAGTGTCAATGAGCTCTACTAGTAGGATAAAGGGGATGTTAACACAAACACAGCTTGGAAGCTGCTTCGGAAGAAGATAGCTCCCCAGATCCTTGTCTGTACTCCAGCAGAAGAATAGAGGCTATTTTATTTGGGCAATACATTTTGAGACACCAGGTAGCATTAGGGATAACACAGTGACAACTGGAGGACCAAAAGAATACGTGTAGCCTGGAAGCTGAGACTTTGTGCTGAATGCATCCTTTAGGCTCCACAGGCCTTAATATTCCAGGGAACCTGACCAGGCTAAGAGGAAAGATCTGAGGACCCTGAACTTGAAGACTCCAGGGTGCAAACAGCCAGCCACTTCCCTACAATCAGACCTGCAGGTCACAGGCTCCATGTGACTCAAAACTACTAGGTAAGTATTGCCCTTTTCTATTCTTAAATGTAAACAGTCAGACAAAAGTTTACTTCATATCTAAAGGGACTTCATCATTAATATAGAAGAATGAGACAAGATCAAACAAAATAAACATTTTCAGGGAAATGAGGGTCAGTGAAGTGATAAAATATTTATAAAATCAGAGAGTTGAGAAGATATTGCAGCTGTGGGAAAAATTCAAAATATATTTTTCAAAATAATATCTTATGGAATAAACTTGATCCTTAGAAATTTTAAAATATTACAGCAGAAATTTAAATCCTAAGAGAAGTACTGGAAAAGAAATTAAGGAAAACTCTGAAGGCAAACCATATGGATTAATAAGAAAGAGAGAAAAGATGACAGCATTAGAGGGTTACTCCAGGAATCCTAATACCTTAAAATAAAACCCAGGAGATCCAAAATTTTTTTTAAAAAGAAAAAGGAATGAATAATCTAAAATAATTTAATAATTATTCAAGAAAATTTTTTGACATGAAAGATAAGAATATCCAGGCTGAAAGTATGCACTGAATAGCTAGTAAAATATACGAATATAATGCTACAAGTTACATTAATACAAATTCTGGAATGCTGGGGACAGTAACACCATCATCATAAAATCTACTAAGAGCAGAAAAGTTACATAGAGTTAGGAATTGGAATGATTTTGAAGTTATGAACAGCAATACTGAATTTTATAATTTGTCTACCTATCTGTTTATGTATTTAGTTTGGCTTCTTGATATAGGGTCTCACTATGTACCTCAGGCTAGCTTTGAACTCCCTGTGTAGCCCAGGCTGGCCTCACGCAGTAATCTGCATGCCTTACCTCCCGAGTGCTGGGAACATAGGTGTGTCCTACCACATCCACCTAGCAATATTGAATTTTAGAAATCAAAGAAATAAGACCCTTAAAATTCTGAGGGAAAGGAATTTTATCTAGATACAGAATTTAATGCCTAGCCAAACTATCATAAAGAGTGAAGTATGATAAACGTGTATTAGTTTTCTTAAAATGGTGTAATAAAATGTCACAGACTTTATGATTTAAATAACAGAAATTTATTGTCTTATAAGTCTAGAGAGTAGAAGTCAGAAATCAAGGTATTAGCAGGAATAGTTTCTTTTGAGGCTTTTCTCCTTGCTTTGTGCTTTTTATTGTTTTTCCATGTCCCTCAGTGGGTGTCTGTGTTCTAATTTTTTCTTCATATATTAGCTCTAGTCAAAATGGATTAGAGTAATGCTAATGACTTCATTTTAATTAGACCACCTCCTTATAAATCCTATCTCCAAATAAGATCACAATCTGACATAATGTGTTTTGGATGTCAACATGTAAATTTGAGGGGACACTGCGGAGGAAGCCAGGAACATACAATCCACACATTGAGACTCCGGAAAGCCAAGTCTCTCCAGGTGCAGGTAGAGGAAGGCCAGTGAGCTCCCAGACCACGGGCATCTGAGGGTGATGTGATGCAGTCTTTGTCCTTGGCTGCTCTTCTAGTTTCTGTTCCCTAGATAGCTATGTCTATAGGCTGTCCTGGCTTCACACGTCCTTAAGACTAAGCTACTTTCCTAAATTGGGGAGCTGTCTCCTCCAGATAAAAGGGTTAACTGTACTTATTCATGAACAAGGGGGTTTCTCTCCCTCTCTCGCGTTTGTCTCTTTGTCCTCATTACTTTGTTTCACTGCTATAAAAATCTATTTCCAGCCCAATAAAGTTGCCATTAACTAACCAAGCTATTGGTCAATCTCATTGTGCCTGAGATTCATATCCCCAGTTCCCCCCCTCTAAGGAGACTCTCACAGGACACAATTCAATTCATGGTACTATGTAACACCTCAAAAATCTGCCTTCTGTATGTCAGTTGAGGATACAAAATATGGGGAAAGAGAGCAGAATGAGATCCAGAAAAGAGAGGATGGAATACAGGTGGGAGACTAAGAGAACAGTGTGATAATGGGAAGTGAAGATCTCAGGATAACTTGTCTCAGTAATATGAGGCAGGAAGTTCAGATTGGAAATTATCAGAAAGCTACAGAGCAATCTTCTCAAGAGAATGAAATTGATTGCACACCTGATGCATTTGAAATCTTGAAATTTAGACAGTTGGCAAAATTTAAGGTGGAATTAGTGTTAAGTAAAAAGAAAACTTTGAAAATTAAAAATTAGGGGAATGGGCTGCTCTAGTTCCATCAAAAACAGAGCAGAATAGGAAAAGAAATCATGTTGTACTACATGGTTTAGCTCTGAGTAGCACCTGTATAGTAGTAATGATTGACACTAATATACATTATCATAATAGTGTCTAATTAGAAGTATGTTGAAGGCTAAGGGGAAAATTGGCAAGGACAAAAACAGGTAAGTCCTACTTCTTTGTAGCAGGAAGTCAACAGACTCGTCTACAACTGAAAACCCTGCAAATCAAACCAAATCAAATCAAAATAATGTATATAGGTATATGAATATAATTACCAAAAGAATTAGCTAAAATTATTGAAAACGGTTGTTCCCTGGGACAGGGAAAGGGAGAATTGCAAGGGGTGATTGTCATAGCTGTTCTTCAGACCAATCGTCAAGGGCTGTTGGGATTCTTTAAACTAGGCATAAATAATTTTAATTTTATGTTAAAGTTATAGGGAAGAAACAAAGGATAGAGAGGCTTCTTTTGGATAATCTATTTACCAAATATAGATAATGTTTTAAAAACAGAATTGTTTAAAAATAATACATTGACTCTGAAATAAACTCAGAATCTTCATAATGATTCTTGTTGCTTTTAGGACTCTTTCAAATATATTAGATAAACTAAGTTGAAAGCCAACTTTGAGGTGGATGTTATTGAGGAATAAATCTCATGAAATTAAAGAAACATGATCATGATGTATATATGTAATGTACCAATAAAGATTAAAAAAAAAGAAACAAGACCTTTACAATTCTGAGGGAACAGGATGTTGTCTAGATAAAAATAGAACTTACTTTTTTTGAGCCCAAAAGCTTATAAACTTGTTTGCCTGTTTGTACTACTTTTAAAATTTTGAGCCTCTGGTGATTTTTTTCCTAACAAACAACACAGCTAGGTTATATCTGATTGGGATGACAACATCATGAGGGAATATAAGAATATCTACTTTGCTCATAGCAGATAAAAGAAAACCCCTCTATATGGTTAGTGGCAATGTAAACTAGTACAACCACCATGGAAATCAGTACTCAGATTCCTCAAAATACTGAAACTAGAAATTTCATTTGACCCAGCTATTTCCCTTCTAGGTATCTTCCCTAAAGAGTTAAAGACATCATCTTACAGTGGCCCCAACACACCCATGTTTATAGCACCACAACTTACAATAGCTAAATCTTTAAAGCTGCCTATATATCTATCAATAGATGAAAGGATAAAGAATATATGGTATCTACACATGGTGGAGTATTACTCTCCCATAAAGAAGGATAAACTTTAGTCATTTGTAGGAAAATGGATACACTTTGTGGTCATAATGGTAAGTGAAATAAATCAGACACATAAGTTTAAATATCACATGGTTTCTCCATTATGAGAAATGTAAACATAAATAAATTAAAGAGTAAAATAAAAGATGATAGGTAGCAGGGAGATAGATGTTTTGCAAATGCAGAGCTGGAGGGAAAGTGGAGGGAGGGAAGGGGAAGCAAAAATAATTAAGACATGTTATGTACATGTGCTAACTTCCCATGATGAATATAATTGTTATGTATTGCAAACATGTGTCAATAAAAACAAAAATTGACAAAAAAGTTTTTGTTTGGTGGCACTAACAATTTGAATTTAGAACAGAAAATTTCTTAAGCTTCAGGATTCTTATAGCTTAAATGAGGACAAAGATGCCTTTGTCTGAAGGACCTTCAAGGTCCAGGAGATAACTTTACACATGCAATCTGTACACATCATACATAGAAATGGTTATTTTGTGACTTCCTTACAAGAGGTCTGTCACTTTTTATAAGGATTGCCAATCTTCATGGTTCAAACAAGTCCCTGTGAACCTACTTTGAAATCAGATCCTGGGAAGGTCTTGTTCTTTTACTGAGATATCCTTCAGATACAAAAAAATTCACTGAAAGGAATAGGAAAACCCATGTACCCACTAAGCAACTGAAAAAGTAAAAGTTTGCAGACACAGTTGGAGACTCCCCGTGTACTGTGTCCCACTGCAATCCAGAGGTAACAACTATCAGGAATTTTTCATCATCTGCAACAGACATGTGTTCCTGCAAATCCAGTACTATATGCTTTAGAAGTTTACAAACATGGTCTCTTGCTTTACTTATTCTTCTACAACTTGTATTGCTTGCTTAGCTCTAGGGTTCATCCATACAGATGCAGAATCCAATCATATTCCTTGATGCTTTGAAGACCATTGTATAAGACACTACAGTTAATTGGCTTATCCTCCTGCATATTTAGTATGTTTTCAATGCTCTCTTTACCAACAGTGCTGTGGTAAGTCTTCTGTAAAATGCTAATGATATGAATATATAAGTAAATATAAACAAATAATATTATTGACATTAATACTTAAAATACATTATGTTATACTTAAATATTTGCAAAGACCCAGGCAGGTGCCTTTGTTGCCACTCCTGTCTCATAAGTCTTCAGTTAACACTGATTTCATGGAAACTTTATGAGGCTCAGCCTACAAGAGGCCGTGGCTTAGGTGAAGGGTTCATGGGATAGAATCATGGGCAGCTGTGTCGCTGATGCACTGTGAGCAGCTACAGGGGCAGGAAGTGCCCCCTGGGGGGCAGCCCTATTGCTGAACATGAGAAATTTGGGTGAGGTCCTATAGGAAATGGAGCTAGAAGAAATTCAGGCCAGAATTTGGGGTTTGGAGAGTTATGACAATGCTCCAGAAGATGACATGACTGTTTCTGAATAAATATAGATTTTTATACATGAAAAAGTAAGACATCCTGTGAACATATGCCTTATTTATCTTTTGGAGCAAAAATTAATATAAGACCCAGTTTTATTTTTTGAGAAATACAATATATATATATATTTTTTTTTTAATTTTTTTTTATTTTTTAATCTCACTTTGTAGTTCAGGCTGGCCCTGAGCTCACTGTGAAGCTCAGGCAAGCCTTGAACTCAGCAATCCTCCTGCCTCTGCCTCCCAAGTGCTGGGATTACAGGTATGAGCCACCATGCCAGCAAAATACAATATTTGTACCAGTTTTAGGAAAGTTGTGGGTGCCACAGGGTCTAATTCACCCAGTGTCACAGCACCAGACGCAGTGTGATTGGTGGTGAGCCTTGCTGTGATTAACTCGACATCACAATGGTAAACGTTTCCAAATTAAGAGTAATTTAAAAAATAAATCAGAATGGATTAGAAGTACCTTTAAAATAAAATCACTTACTCTGAAGAGAAAGCCACAAAAAGGAATGATGCATAAGCAAATGTAACCATCTGTCATTGTAGAAAGAGGCTGGCAAACTATTGGTTTGAGCAGATACATATTTTAATGAGTCAGTCACTCAACAAGAAAATATGTGTTAATTGGGGCAAAGGCTGAACCCAGAAGCCAGAGACCTGGGGAGATGGACAGTCACTAGGTAATTCTGGAGGAATAAGAGGAGGCAGAAAGAAGGAAAAGTGGAGAACGAGAAAGGAGAAAGAATGTTGTAGAGAAGAGGAGAAAAGAAGAAAGAAAAAAGTGATTCCCTGGAATTAATGCTACTTCAGACCAACCTAATCTGTAAAACTGGGCCTTTGACATACATGGAATTCACATAAACTAAAAGCATCACAGTATTCATGTACCGGATTGCACTGGTACTGCTGACACAAAGAGCATTTGTTGAACATCTACCATAGCCACTGACACACTGTGCTATTCTCATCATATTATTCATGTTGTCCACCGTTGAGGAATTGAAGCTGAGAGTCGCAGCCATGCCTTGTGAGCTGCAGAGGTGAGATTTGGACCCTTCTCCTGACGCAGAGGCTTGTGCAAACCACCGGGATGGAAGTGCCATCTGTTCTGTCCTGCCCCATTCCCGCCCCAGCCTGCCCGACTTCGGCTGAATGGAACTGGACACTCACCATGACAACACTGCAGTATGCAGCTCCACCAGAGATGTGTGTTCTGTGTGTTCAAAACTGAGCCGGAATAGAGGCTAAATGTATTTTTTAAAACTGTAAAATAAGTTCAGAAATAATCCTCAGACCAGAAAAGTCAATATACAATGAGCCAGGCCTGAAGCAATGCCACCATCACCACCGTGGTCCACGGTGACATTTCGCTTGAACTACTCAGGCGACTGTCCCCGTACGGACTTTCTACTTGGTGACTCGTGGGTGTCTTCAGCGCTCCCGGCCATGGCCCGGGATGTGTGCTCCCCACCGGAGCCCAGTGCTCTGAGCACTGATGGGGGAGCGTCCACCCACTTCCCTCTGATCTTCCTGCACCCTCTGTTTTTGTTTTTCTGATTCTGGCTTCTTTCCCTCCGTTGACGTGTTCATGGCATCCTCTGTCCATCCCAGCTAAAAACGCCCCTCTGCATGCAACTCCTCCCTTTATTCATTTTAACTATTCATAAAGAACAACGCTAAAGTTTCCACCTTCCCAAGAGACATTTTCCTTTCAACAGAGAAAGAGTCTAGCCAAGGATTCAAGTGCAAAGGATAAAATCCCAGGTACCAGGAGTACGCTATCATGTAAATGGAGATTCTGCCGATGACACTCTGCTTTGCCGCCTGCCTCTCTGTTCTGGCAGGACAGGGCACTGCCGGGGACCAGATGAAAAGGAGATTAAAGGACTGGAGCTCTCTTGTTTGCCTATCTGTTTCTGCCATCTTGCTTTAACAATACTCCTTCAACTTCTCAGGTTGGTTCTGGTTTACAGCTTTAAAACAAAAATAAAAATACTGTTCAAACTAGATTCACTATTTCACTCCAGGCCCCTGAGTGTTAGCACCGGCAGGTGGCACTGGTCTCCTTGGGCCCTGGGCTCTGATCCTGGGACCACCCTGCTCAGCTGGCTGCTTGGTTCTGACCTCCCAACATCTTCCTTCTGCCCCAGCAGACGAACCGCCGGGTTTCCATCTTGCTGGATAGGATCCAAGTGGTGGAGGGGGAGATACTCCTTGAGGAAGAGGCTTTCTCTGTCTCCTAGGAGCTCAGCCACACATCACATAAGCAGCCTTCTGCTTATCCAGGTCACAAAGCTGAACATTGTGCAGTCCAAAGATGGCTTCTGAGTCTGAATTCTGAAGTGCTTCAATCCCAAGTCTGATTTCTGCCCTACAAGAGAGTCTTTCTCAAGTGTGCAGATTTCAAAATTGCCCAGCTCCTTTACTAAAAATATGCTTAGGGTTTCAGTCAAAGTAATACAGTATAGGATATCACTTGAGTTCTAAAACACTAAGGAGTCATATTTTATAAATACACAGAAGGCCCCAAATAATTAATGGGGATTATTGGGTAGTGATGCCTAATTTGCAGCTTTGCTTGTGAGGATCGGGTCTCTGCCCCCTACCACATGGTTTGCAATCCCCCACTGACACCACCTATGGACGTAAGACTTGCTTCAGCTAACAGAGCCTGAGGAGCAGGGCCGCGAGCCGCGGGCCACGGGCCATGCCTGCCCAGACGCAGCACTGTGGCTCTCCTACGAGGGTCCACCTCCCGGCACAGTTCCTTCTTCAGCCTGGGTTTCCCAGTAGAGAAGCCACACGAAGCAGACCTCGGCTAGGATGTTACAGGGGCAGGAAAGGCACCTCGGGGTAGCTTGTGACTTGAGCCTTGTAAAGGCGTAATGTGATTGCAACAGTCCCTGCGTCAGTGACAAGAACCCTGTAGGCCAGGGTGGAAGGAGGACTGGTGTTTGTCCTGTTGGAGAAGTTCTCACACTGGGCTAGAGGGGGAGATCGGTGGGGAGAAGGAGGCACAGCGAAGGAAGAGGAAACTGAACAGGCTTCCGCGGAGACAGGGAGAAGAGGAGCGAGGGGAGGCAGCGGGGAGGGATGAGAGCTTGCTGAAGAGCCATACACAGCTCACACACGTAGGAGGCGCCATTCCCAGGGCCTAGCCTTCATGGAGTTGGGGAATGTCAGGACAACAGCCCCCTCCGCCAACAGGGAGACTCACATATGTCCCCTGCCCTGACATCTTTCCTCTCTCCGTCTCTCAACAGTGATAACGATACTGAGTCTCAGGAGTAGCTCGGGCCAAGTGTTAAATATTAAGTGTTGCATCTCACAAGGAGGATGAGTTTGTACTCAAAGGCAGGTTTTCACCCCTGTGTCTCCTTGTGACCAATGGCCTTGGATAAAGTATCTGATGTCCTGGAGCCTCTGCTCCACCTTCTGTAAAATGAGGGTCACACGTTTAGGGTGCAGGATTGTGTAAAGACCCAAAGAGATAAGGATGAAGGAGGTGCCTCTCAGAGCCTGCAGGGCACTTCCCCACTGTGCCCACTGCTCGGCTGACTCCCCAGGGCCGCTGCCACTTCTGATGATGTAACACACGCGAAATCCCAATCCCTGGTACTCCTTGATGTTAACCCTCCTTTATTTTATTGGACCTAAATTGGGGCCTTTTCCTATGGGTGCTTTCAACTGCCTGTTATGTCTTGATGAGGAAGATAATGCATGGACCATAAAATTTAACATGCTTAAATTGAAATCTAAGCAAAAATATGCATATATACAAATATACCTGTGAAGCCATTTCTCTGGAACAATACTTGGCAAGTGATAAATACTGAAAATATTTGTTGAATGACCAAGTTGAAAAATGGGAAAATTATTTATTTAAAGAGAGATAAGTCCAATAAAATATTTCCAAGTGACTTATCACAGATGTCCTCTTCAATATGAAGAGCATACATCTAGCTACTGAAGCCCACACACTCAAAGCATTGCTTCCCAAGGGATCAGATGACCTCTTTGTCCCTTACACCGAACACTTTAAGTCCTACTTACAAAGAGCCACACAATCTTCAGAAGCACAAATCCTGGGCTTTATGGCTTGTTTCATTTTCATTCAGCTTGAAATTTTCCACAGATCAAGGCAAAAACTCACATACTGACTATCCTCACACCAATAGAAAACTGAACAGAATAAGTGTCCTGAGACCGAAAGCACGTTAATCCTGTCTATATCAATCATGGTGTCTCTGTCTATCAACTTCTCTAAAGGTTTCAGATCAATGAAAACAACAGAAAACTCCAAATGTTCTGAGAAGAAAATACAAAGGTACTTGCTGGAGGAATTAGTGTTTTCAGACATTTATGCTGCGAAGGTTTAAGAAGAAAGTACAGATATGTGTTAGTGATGAATAACTGAAACAGCAATGAGTCTGGTAGACTGCATAGCATTTAGTCTAAAAGGAATGCTAGTCCAGTTTAGACTGGAGGGTAACAATGAGGATGATGATAATAATTTTTGTTTGTTGATTTTTTTCAACATCCTTTCACACATAATGTCATGAACTTTCCCTAACTCTTATAACCACCTCTCTCCCTCTTTTCACTCATCAAAACTGTACCTTGTCTCAACCCTTGGGACTCTGAATGGGCAAATGTGTATGGCTGTGCTAGCAGCATAACAGCTTTCCACAGAGGTGTGCACCCTAATCAAGTGCCACAATTCAACCCCACCAAAGCTCATGCTGAAGGTTGGTGCTCGTGAGATGGTACCGAGAAGCACCGAGACCTAAAAGAGGTGTCTTGTAGACCAGGCCAGGTCTAGAAGGAGCGGATTAGGTCTCACAAGAGTAGACTGTGATTTAAGAGCAAGCCTGGCTGCTCCCACTCTCTGCTTTCTCTCTTTCCAGGTGATGCTCTCCCACCATGTGAGGCTCTTAGCCATGAGCCCCTCACCGGAAGCCAACAGTAGGGTCATGACCTTAGAGGTGCTGCCTCTGAGCATGGACAGATGTTAGGTGGCCCTGCCACTGTCACTGATAAGCAGCCAGGAGCCCAGCACGGGTGACCTCAGACCATGACCAGGCCGCATCGGCTGCTGCTGTACAGAGACCTGTGCACACGGCTTGTTCTTACAGCCTTGCAGACGCTCACACACTCACACTGAACTCAAGTACTTGCTTTCCTTTTTAGTTTTTTGAGACAGGGTCTTGCTTTGTAGTTCAGGCTGGCCCTGAACTCACTCTGTAGCCCAGGCCAGCCTCAACCTCACAGCAATCCTCCTGCCTCTGCCTCCTGAGTGCTGGGATGACAGGCATGAGCCACCACGCCCAGCACTGTGGTGTGTGGTAGCTCGGATCAAACCTGGGACCTTGAGCTTGCCAGGCAGATGCCAGAACCATTGAGCTAAATCCCCAGCCCTAAGTACTTGCTTTTAATCAGTTCTTGACTTCAACTTCTGTGGCACGAAGTTCAAACATCACAGACTTAAGATGAACTTATGGAGTACTATGGTACTTTTCTGGGTATCTTGCTTAAACTCCTCCAGAACACGAGGACTATGGATGATTAATTCTCCAGAAGCATCTTGAAGGCTCTTTCAAAAACAACCTCCAGGAAAGCCATGTGATACAAGAGAATACTGAGGATATTGTCTGCTGTGTGATTCTGAGCCTCTCTTTATCTAAGGAATTGGGATTTTCCTCTGACAATCAGAGCTGTCTGACTTACTATGTGTTTTCTTTTTCCTCTGACCACTAGGATGAAAGCCTAGTTTGCTGGCTCATCAGTGAACAATTACAGACACACAGATCATGGAAAATATTTTTTGAGCTAATATTTTCCCTGAAGTTGAATGCTTACCCTCAGTTATATGAAAGATTTATTTCAACTTTACCACTTTAGTATATGTGCTGCCGAAGCGAGCACAACTTTACCACTTTATTCTGTGTCTCTTGAACACACCTCAAATGCATTCACAATCAATTCCTAAGGCAAAGGCATGGCGTCCTACCCACAGGTTCATGTGGCTGGAAAATCGCACTTATGCTGTCACGTGGCCTTTGTGTGAAGAAGAAGCCTGGGGAGGAAATACTCTGCCCTTCTGCTCCCGCGTCTCACTGGGATCGGAGCTCCATGGAGCTGGCCGCTCAGTGTCTCGATGACTGGTGGGCTGGGGGCATGTGCCCCGTTCATTTGCATCTTTTGGGTAGCAGAGATGACTCACCACAATGTCAGGTGCTGACCTTGGAGGCCCGCTTGGTTCCCAGCAGTGACAACACGCCAACTCTGCCCCACTCTCTTCCTGGACACATAAGCTAAAATATTTTATGTACAATCCAGCTTTGCAGAAAAAAAAAGGTCAACATGGAGTTCTATGTTGCATATATTTTCATTACATGTTTTGAAAAACAGAAACTTTGTAAAAACATATGAAACACACCATCTCTCTCTTGAATGAGTGTAGTTGCCTCCTAACTGGTCCTTGCTTGTTTCCAAGATTTGTTTTTAATAAAAGAGTCAGGTGTTAAGAGAGACTGTATCATTCTTCTGTTAAGAGCCAAGTCTGTGGGATGGCTCCCTCTTCCCTCCCCCACTCACTATGACCCTCCTATGGTCACTCTGCTTCAGCCACAAGGACCTTCTCCCTCCCTCTCACACCACCCAGTTCTCCTACCAGAAACTGTTCCCTCCCCGAGACCCTTTGAGAGCCTTCCTCCATCCATACTTTCCATTTATCACCTGACCTGAAGAATATAAACACTGTACTCAGTAACTACAACCTACACCTTCTACTCAAGAAAGAACTCTCCATTTCTTTCACCCTACCCCCCCCCCCTTCTCCCTAGTCCTGTAGCATTTACACCTTTTCAAATCCTTTGAAATTGACTTCTTAAAAAATATTTACCCCAGGCTGGAGATTTAGCTCAGTGGTTCTGGCACCTGCCTTGTAAGCGCAAGGTCCTGAGTTCGATCCCGGTAACTACATACAATGCTGGGCGTGGTGACTC
>PVIC010002518.1:0-76871 GCA_004025085.1 Thryonomys swinderianus
GGAAATAATTAGCTGTAGGTTTGCAGTAGATGGAGATCATTCATCCGCTCCCCGTCATCATTATTTACAAAGCTAAACGCTAATCAGTTAGCAGTGAGGATCCTGAACAGGGGCCAGTGCAGTCCTGGCCATCGGTGTGGATCTGCCCGGAGCAGGCGGTCAGTAGGGGATGGGGTGCTCTGTGTCGGGTCACACAGCACTTCCGGGCCCCTGTTTCCTCAATTTCACCCCCTCCCAATTTTCTCCCCTGTCCTAAGGTATCTGGACACTCTCCTATCTGCCTGGCATTTACAATTACTGCTGCACCTGCTGGTCCTAACAGAGGCCTTGTCTCTTCTCAGCACATCTGCTACAGCTTCAGCTTCCTTCCATGTTCCAGTAAGTTGGTCACCGGAAAAAAAAAAAAAAAAAAAAACAACTCTCTGACTGATTTTTGCTTCTAATCCTTATTTTCTCATGACTTCTGAAATGAAAGCTACCAACGTTGCATTAATTTATCCTCCAGTTTCGCCTTCTTATTCACTGAAGACCTCAGACCTTCTGTATTAGTCAGCTTTCTTGTTGCTGAGACAAAATACTTGAATCTATTTATAGGCAGAGAGGCTTAATTGGGCCTGTGACTTCAGGGGGTTCAGTCCATGAAAGACCGTTTCCATGGCAGGAATATCATGGCAGAAGGGCCTGGTGGAGCAAGGACCCTTAATTCACTGTGGCCGGGAAGTAGCAGGCGGGCCGTGTCAGAGAGGAAGGGGCAGAACTAGGCACAGGCTCCGAGACCACGCTTCCATGACTCACCCAGGCAACCCGGAAGTGCTCTCTGCCACCCCCTAGAAGGACCCAAAGCAAATCAGTTTGATACTCCATCGCAACCAGCCTACCTTCACTTCTATATTCCTCTCAGATAAACTCTGCAGCCCCACAAGAGGAGGCGAAGTGCCTCGCACAGCACCTGTAGTTCCAGTGTGAGACCCAGGTTGGCAAAAAAAAGAGCCATTCTGGTAAAGACCTCCACTTTGTATCCTGTAACCTTCTTGTGAACTTGGTACTTGTCTCCATAGCAATTCTCCACCCAACCCATCAGAGCAGCTACAGATTGTATGTTTTTAGAGCACACTATTTTGTAGTAACCAGTGATCTAACTGCTGCTATTGGCATCTGTAACTTGCTTCTGCATAAAAACCTCCTAGTAACAGGTGGGGGGAGGGAGAAGAGATTTTGCCTTTAAATACCGTGCCTTAGTCTAACTTGGTGCTTTCCTCCCCCGGAGGGATGGTCCCCAGCTGGGTCATAAAGCTCTTGATTGGACTTTATGTCATATCCTGAGAAACTGTCACTGAATGGGACTTGGTCCCAACACCAGGACCAGCCCTGGGCTACTTTCTGGGTCTTCTCAGCCCATAAACTGCTTTATTCAGAAGTCTTCAGTCTCCTGCTTCATGAAGAGCAAACATCCCTGTGTCTCTCTCCATCTACAGCTGGGCTTTAGTTAAGATGCTCCTTACTCTCTGACTTGCATGTCCGGATCCCATTGTTTTCTTTTTTAAGCAAATGTCTTCAAAAAGTAAGTTTCACTGATGTCAACATTTCTTTTACAGACTTGACTGCTTTTTCTACATGCTGTTCATTCTCCCAGAGATAGCTATGCCTGCCAGAATCCTGCCGGCTTTGGGATACTGGGCCCATTTCCATTGGTGCCGTCTCTCCTCCCCACCCCAAATACTGAGCCATTCTGAACACGGCTTGTCTCATATTCATTGTTGTATCCGCATTGTATGACCTAATAACTCGCACCCAAGAGAATATGACACGAATGCATTATAATTAAGCTACACAAGCGTCATAAAAAGTCATCTGATGGATTAAGAGAACTAGAAAGACATTGCATAATCTCGTCCCCAAAACTAACAAGAACAGAACAGAGTTTAGGTTAACTGTGAGAAGTTTAAAAAAATAGTTTCAGTTAAGCCAAAAGTTGAGTTATTAACACCGATTAATAAAGTGGAGCTCTTAGGGTTCTTAGAGTCCCAGTAAAAAATAACAGTAATAATGAAAAATGCACAAATTAATGGACACAGATCTAAAGTGGATTTTGAAGTAAGAAATTATTCCTAGGATTCTTGTAACTTCCTGGCCTGGATGTGGAAGAGTCATGACCTCTCAAACTGTCCTAGAGTCCTCATTTTGAAACAGATCTACTTTAACACATCTGTTCTTGTGAGAGTGGTAGTAATTTTCCTCAGAGAAATATTTTGAGCATGTTGTGTCTTGATATGCAGAGATGTATGTGATGTGGATATATAAAAAAACCCTCAGATTAATAGAAAATCATGAAAATTGGAAAACATTTGCTGATTTTATTCCTTTTTCTATTCCTTACTACGTTGTTTTAAACCTGAAAAGGCTCAGAATTCACTGCAGCTATGCTGAGACTAGCAGCTGAATGAAGATGTCCTCATCCCAGCAGGTGCTGGAGCTGCCCTTCCACGGTGGTGTCCTTGCCCTTACCTGAGAATGTGCTTAGGATAAGGAGTAATTCCCTCATTCTGTCAGTTCCATATGCTAATTTTACTCCCTCCTTCTCTACCATTATTCATGTGTTAGTGAGTTAGAACATGGGGGAAAACAACAAAGCTAGAAAACACTTAACAGTAACAAAAACATTGTTAAGTTACCACATCCTGCCCTCGCCATAGGAAACTTGACGTCAATACATGGTCCAGCTGATAACTACAGTACCCCTCTAACATTTGCAGGATGTGGTGTTTAATTTGCAAAATCCCTTTCTAGGGATAAAAATCCTTGAAAACATAGCAGGTTAAAGATATAAGCAGTGGACTAAATATTTAGGAGGCCACTTTGGGATCATCGATGTACTCATCTCTTTGGAATATTGTTTCTTACTTGGAAATCATACCCTCTATTCCCTATTCTCTACTCCCCTAAATGAAAACAAATAATTTTAAAAAGTATTTAAAAAGAATGACAAGAGGGGAAATTTGGATGTGTACATGAGAAACAACCAATCACAAGTGTTAACAAACACAGGGTGGGACACTTAAGTAGCAAATTTTGTTTAGTACCAGGGATCAAACTCGGGACTTTGAGCTTCTAAAGCAGGCACCAGAGAGACTGAGCTAAATCTGTGGCTAGTGTAGGACACTTGAGAGCAAACTCTCTTTTCTAACTTCAGCCTGCTGGGCTGAGTTTTCTATGTTTTATGCATTCCTTCACATTTCCTAGATAGGTGAAGAATAAGCAAACATTGATTGGACCAAAGACAGATAAAAAACATGAAAACTACAACATTCCCCTCGCCTTTTAGCTTTCTTAATGTGGGTTCTGTTATACTCTGATCGGTTATGACCGAAACATATTAAGTGGAAAATTAATATTAAATATTAATGAAATAATTCATATAGTTTAAATTACATGCCATTCTCAAAAGCATGATGAAATCTTACATTGTCTTTTGCTTCTTCCCTTTTGATATGGTCATGAAATCTTGACCTAAAGTATCCACTGTGTATATGGTGCTGACCTGATAGTTACTTAGTAACTAACTTATCTATCAACTGCTCTGCAGTATCATGCTGATCTTAATCAGGTTGGGTTCTAGCCATGGTTTCAGGGATTCACTGGGAATCTTGGAATGTACCTTACCATGAGTAAGAGAAGTAAATCTTACATTTCTTTTCACTTCTGTATTTAATGAGCATGTCATTGATTTCTTTCAGGCCTTTTTCAGTCATATGGTTACTGAAGGAATGCCACAGAACTTGTCTTTGGGATGATGTTTTGAATAAAATGAGACAGAATTTCATTAGCTAACTCCTAATTCATCTCTGTCTACAATTGCCCAATATCATTAGAAACTACTGATTGCAGAATGAGAGGCAAAAATCATGGGAGGAAAGAGGCCTTGGGTGAGGGGAAGGCATAGAGATTCCTGACATTTATTCACAGATGGAGGCACGAAATAGGGTAGGTATCTCTGTGGTTTGCTGAAACACGGCTAACTGCATCGGGCATTTAACAAAACACATAGAGTTCACTTAACAAACATTTAGAAACAGGATACTAATGGAGACAGGCCTGAAAGACAAATAATTTAGATTCAAAGTCTGATGCATTTACCTACTCTATGGTCTTGGAAAAGTTAATTAAAATATATCTGAGTGTCAGTTTTGTTACCAGGATGGGGATTGTAAGATCCACACTCACTGCATCTATAAGAATCAGTGATCAAGCTGAGTATGGTGACACACTCACGTAATCCTGGCACTTTGGAAGGCTAAGACAGGAGATTGCAAGTTTGAGCCCAGCCTGGACAACTTTGTGACTCAACAAGAACCTGTCTCCAAAGGGACGGGGGAGGAGTGGCAGTGGCTAGGGTCAGAGCTCACCGTGATGTTCCTGGATTCAATGCTAAGAATAGATAAACAAATAAATAAGAAAGAATGGTCAGCGCCTAAAAGATCAACTACAGTACCTACTGTAGCAAAAAAGAGTACTAAATATATTAATTATGCTAAAGATAGTGATGAATCCTGTTCATCTCTGCATATTCTTATATGATAAGCATTCAGCAAATACTTATTGGGTATGTGAACAAATGAATGAGGAAAAAATGAGTGAATGGATATGGGGGTTGTGTCATTTCACTTTTCACTTCAGACAGCAAGCTTCTTTTCATCCTAGTCTGGCTATTTTTAGTAATCTGCATCTCTCATCAGGATTTGGGTGCTCCTTCCTGTCCTAGGAACCCATCCTACTTGTTCTCAATTTGTGAATCCAGCCCCACGTCCACTCTGTCACGATAACTTTCTAGACGACATCAGAGACAGCTTCCTTGTAGTGTCAAGTGTGGCTGTCATTCATCATCATCTTGATAGCATTTGGCAGGGAATTTAACCTGCAATCACTGCTCATGTAGCATCTCTTATGCGAAAACAGAGTGTTCTTTTCATCTTTTGTTTTTGAATGTTTGCAAGAGCAGGACCTGTATCCTATGTCTTTCAACTATGTCCACATAGAGTAATGAATCAATTCTGAGCATAGGGCTTACTTGAGTTTGCAAGGAATTTAGAGATCATTTAACCCATCTCTATAGATGCAGAACACGAGTACACTGAAGTTATTAACATACTGGTTTGATCCAAAAGCAGAGGATATAGTAGACCCTTGATTTACAAACTTAACCAGTTTCTGAGAGCTGAGTATAACTCAAATTGGTTATAAGTCAATACAGGTGAGATCTGGGTGCTGACCTGGGTACATTCTGTAAGTAATATGATGTAGATGAATCTTCCAGTAATCTAATTAACCCAAGTTGTTTGTATGTCAGGCTGGTTGTAACTTGACAGTCCACTGTACAAGTTAAACATCTTCGCTTCTGAGTTTCTAAGAGGATGAATTAAATGATGCCTGATCAACCATCCAAACAAAAACACCCTGATACAGATCTGTAAGTGACCTCATATACTTATTACTACATTTCCTAGTTCCTAAGCACTCAAATAGGGTCTTCTTTGAACAAAGTATTCCAAGAACACCCTGATTTTTATAGAGGATTAGCTAGTCAAGAAGCAAGGGTAGGCTCTTTGAGGACCCCCCTAGCTGACTAGGAGTAAACTGTGGCTATCGGTAGCACAGTGATAGTACAGTAATGTACAGGGTGAAGCATACTCTTTAGATACATTTTGTAGCCTATGGCCCTCCTTATTAACAATCTGCCCACGGTCTTGATTATACTGGGTGACTCGATCAGGACCAAATCCCACCCTAAACTTCTGATGCCCTCATGACACTCAGGATGTCCAAACCAGTTGTCCATAGTGATCAGGATTTATGTCATAAAATGAAGTTATGCATTAAAATACCTTTGTTGTTCAATTCCCAGGACCTTACATACTTACTTGAAACATTAAAAAGCTGAACGACTGCTGAACAAGTGAACAGCTCTGCAGCTATTGGTCAGTATGATCTCAAGTGGCAGTCTATGTGTTTCAGTCATCATGCGAATGTACACTACGGTCATTTCTGAACAGCGCAATGCTCGCTATACCTGACATTAGAAATGACTGTAGTGGAATATCCTGGATATATAAAAATGTTAATTCAGTTCAGAATATAATGCTGACTTTGTTTATGTTGGCTATGGAAAAGAAAAAAATAAAAAACAATGGGAGCTGTGAGAAAACAGTATGTTGAAGGTAGAATGCTTTAATCCTAAACAGCTGTCGGTGCTTGAATGCATGGGAACTTAACATTCATCCTCGCTCTCTCCTCCTCTCTCTAGTGAGTAGCAAGCTATGCATGCATCTTGGCAAAACTGCAAAAAGTGTCTAAAGTATACAAGAAGGAAACAATCAAAAGCTTAAAAGAAGGCATATGTCAGTACTAACAGCAGATGTCTCCAAGGCTGAGGGCAGAGAATCATATTATGTAATTACTGAAACAAAGCAAGTTGCAGTTCCTTATACTGTTTTACGGTGGCT
The DNA here is from genome assembly GCA_004025085.1 of Thryonomys swinderianus. NCBI lineage: Eukaryota > Metazoa > Chordata > Mammalia > Rodentia > Thryonomyidae > Thryonomys > Thryonomys swinderianus. The sequence goes on from PVIC010002518.1 coordinate 6,498, forward strand.
ACTATCTCAACTGGAATAATCCCACAAATCCTAAGTGCAAGGGTGACAGAAAGAAAACATTCCAGCATGTGAAGAATAATAGTCCAAACATCCTACTCAGAGGTCTTCATATCCTTCCAATATTCTTCCTTCACATTTTTCTCCAAGGATTACAAATTTGAAACCTTTGACTTCACAGAAGAAACTTCAGGTTTCTTCTATCTTTTGAAGAAACAGAGCAAGAGAATCCAGGAAAATACAGGAAAGCAATAATTGTACCCTTTGTTTATAAAAATAAACTATGGGAAAACCATAATGACAATGCAGGGGGTGGTGGTTCACACCTGTCAACCCAGCACTCAGGAGGCAGAGGCAGAGGCAGAAGGATTGTTGAGTTTGAGGCTTGCTTGGGCTACAAAGTGAGTTCAGGGCCAGCCTGAACTACAGAGCAAGACCCTGTCTCAAAAAACAACCAACTAACCAAACAAACAAACAAACAAACAAAAAACACATAAAGATAGAAGGGGACTTAAATTTTTGTTAGTGTCTAAAAATGTTTGCATATATGTATATATGTACATATGCAATATCCATTTATTTATAATACATACTCTTCAACAGTTAAGTAACTTTTGACCAGGCCTTTTAAACTTGAACTTTCTAATATTTAAGTGGAGAAAATGATTCTGCCTTAACTAGTTGTTTTAGCATTCAAGGAGAGCAATGATGGGATTGTTGTTAGGTTCTCAGGAAAAGTTAATTTTTCTCTCTTCCTACTGTTGTGTTTCCTGTTTGGATGTGTCTCTGTCACCCCTCACACAGGCAGGAGTCTAGAGCTGGATCCCAGAGGACTCAATTTCATTTTGCAAGTTAGATAAAAACATCAGGAAAACGCTAACATCACGGTTTTTAAATGCTGACAGTCCCACAGCGGTACCTGACATTATCAATGATGAATATAAAGATCACAGCCACTAGTATCGTCAACACAAAACTTACTAATAATGAAGACTGCCCAGCACTGTAAAACATAATAATCTGCAGCAATCTACACTGAGTGCTGTGAGAATAGCTTGACTTTATCAAAAAACAAACAAACAAATAACAAAAACAAAAAGTGTAAATAGCACATTAAAGTTCCCCTCTGCCAGCCAGAAACCCTGGAGAATCCTAAACTTCACAATAATCCACATCTGGCTGTGGAGTGCAGGAATTAACAGCTTTAACCAAGTGTGGGTAGGGACAAATGCAATCCCAGCTATAACGGAGCCCGGGACAGGAAGGGCCAAAGTTCAAGCCCAGACTGGGCCACGTTGCCAAATAAAAATTTAAAGAAAGGCTGGGGGGGTGAAGCTCAGTGATATAGCACCTGCCTGGCAGGCATGAAGCTCTTTAACCCCACATACTAAAACAAACCAATAAACAAACACAGTCTGAAATTTCATCTCTTCTCCAAAAATCATCAGAGTTTCTTTCTCAGCTTGTTTTTTTCTCACCTATCTTATTTAAATTGGTGTGTAGACTTGTTTCTTCCGAGAATTGCATGGAAATTGCTGACAGATCTGAACTGGTTCGTGTCATGCGGCCTGGAGAAGGAGGCCTACTATGCCATGTGGGTGCCAACCAGCGCTAGACACGAGCACAAGAAGAGATGCTTCTTCCATTTTAAGTAGATCCCTATCTAATTGGGTGGAGAAGACTAACACATGAAATTGGAGTGTAGATATGATATGAACAAAAAGAGGCATGTAATTAACTGCACACTTTAAAAATAATCAGTGCCACAAGACTTCAGATGAAGTATGCATTTATATGGATTAACTTTGATCTAAACATAAAAGCAAGACAGTTGAAAGGTATATAGGATTCGGATCAGGGGATCCTGTTGGAGACTCAAAGCAGACTTCTGAGGGAGCAGAAACAGCACTTCAGTACAGTCAGAGATCAGCACGACTAAGCAGAGTGAAGCTAGATGAGAGCGTCTTCCTAAGCAGAGTGAAGCTAGATGAGAGCGTCTTCACAGGCCAGGAGAGGTGTTTCGATTTCCTGTGCTTGGAAAGTGCATGATACTGAAGGTTCTGGGGCAAAAACAGTGACCAAGTGAAGATGGCAAAGGCATGGATAACAACAGACTGAAGCGGCGGACGCTGGAGTCTGAGGGCCAAGGTCAGGAGACCGGAGTTGCGTCTGGGTAGAGCTGTGCTCTGTGGCAGAAAGGAAGGGGCAGACGTGGAGAGGCTGGCGAGGCAGGACTGACCAGATTCCTCGGTTGACTTGGTCTGAAGGGTGAATAGGAAGCAAAGGAACCTGCTCAGCAGGGGCTGACTTATGGATAATGAAATTAACCTCGGACTTCACAGTCATAATCTGAAGGAACGTATCCATGTCGAGCCAGTGTCTAGCAGATGATCTGCAAGAGACATTTTGAATGTGAAGATGGGGATGGAACCAAATGGGAAGGAAGATTAGAAGAGCAGAAGTGAGGAAGGACGGAGGAGGGGGAGAAAGACGCAGCTGACTGAGCAGTAAGTGTGACTGTCACGTCACTTACAGTCACATGACTTTGAACTTTAGAAAATAACTACATAGAAACAAGAATATACTGTAGAAACAGTTCATGAAAATAATAGGCGTGACTTCTGACGAAGGAGTTACTGAATAACTACCTTCACAGAGCACTTTGGTGGGTTTAGAATGTGAGGTGGATGTTTTGCCTCAACTTTTTAATAACTATTTTTCCCTTCACTTGGTTCAATATAAGATATAATTATATAATTTACTGTACAATATAAAATACATGTTTCTACATTTAGTAATGTATGTGTTTTGGTTTATACACTTTTCTATTGATTTTCCATGGATTAAACCATTCAACAAATGCATGTGTGCGTGCGCACGCGTGTGCATGTTGGACACTTCTGTGAGTGCAAGGAATGTTGAGATGCACAGTACCAAGTTAACGGCCTCTTAGGTCCCACCCTTTCCAAGGATAGAAAGATGACAGACACGTAACACACTAGGCTAAGTGAGTTGTAACTGGTTGACAGGGGGTTTGAATTTCAATGCAGAGGCAGAGGGTCTCTCAGTATGGGCAGCATTTTGGAAGAGCTGTGAATGAAGTAAAGGTGAGAGAGAGAGAGAGAGAGAGAGAGAGAGAGAGAGAGAGAGAGAGAGAGAGAGAGAGTCACAGGAGTGTTTGGGAAACAGAATTTTCACAGTGAGGACATCGGTTACCAAAGATCAGCAAAGCAAGCATTGTGTGCGGGGTGTGCTGACGAGGGGAGGGACCGAAGTAGAGCAGGAGAAGCAAGCGGGGCACAGGGCAGACAAAGAGTTCAGGGCCCCGGAAGGGGTTTTCTTCTAAGTGAGTGACCAGGAGGCTTCTGAATGGAGGAGTGACAGAGTAGGGCAGACGTCATCTTTCTAGATGTCACTCTGCTGTGTTTAGGATAAAGTACAGGAGAAGGGCAAGTACGAGGCTGCCTGGAGGGAGATTATAACAACGCGGGGCTGGCCGTTTGGGCCAGCGCGGAAGCGGGAAGTGGCGACAAGTGACAGGCTCTGGATGGGTTGCGCCAGGGGCTGGTGAGACCGGTGGGAGGCACGTGAGGACGTCGGAAGAGAGAAGCCAAAGCGACTCTGATGAACTGAGTTGGAAAGGATCAGTTCAGTGGAAAAATCAGAGTCCAATTTTAGACATGTTAAGTGATTTGGGGGCAGATAGTTAACTTTTCCAGACATTTTTTTTTAACTATAAAACAGAGATAGTGACAGAATCTCCTGCAGAAGCTTAATAAGCCTTAAACAGTGGTAGAGAAGAAGCTCAAACAGAGGCTAGCATTGTATATTAGGTATTTGGTTAAAACCAGATATCAGAAAGTTGAGGGAGAACAGCAACTGTACATCCTGCATCCTACAAAGAAGGCTCCAGCCCCCTTTGTATATTTTCTCCTACAATTTGCTTTTAGGGTGAGGGGCTACCACTGTGGTAGGGGATTGTGAATTCTAGACGGACAGTGCAGCATGGGCACAAACTGATCTCGACTCACTGTGTTTGAGTAAGTCACTTCCACTTAGAAATGATAATTATAGGAGAGAATTCTAATGGAAGGAGAAGAAAAAGAATGAAGAATGCTTTAGAGGAACATAACTATAAAAATGGTTAAAACTAGCAGAAAATTAGTAATCATGATTTTGAATAAAACCCCCGTGATTTGACAAGTGTGCTTTATGGCCAGCTGAGCTTTACATTTGAAAGAAGTGACCCGTGACCAACCTAGTAAAGACACAGAAACACTTTAACAAAGGGAATTGTGAAGGTATCAGTATTTCCAGGAACACAAGGAGCTGATGGAGTCACGTCTTTCAGATGGCATCTGGGACATTCACGGCATAAGAAGTGCCTTGTTCCGCAGGAATCAACCTGAGAAGAAGGAAGACTCCAGATGACCGGAGGAAGGGATGAGAGAACGGATAGAAAGCAGGTGCAGAGGCCGTCGTGCCCATACTGGCTAGCTTGGACTTCAAACTGAGCAGCCTGCATTCGTTACCTGTGCTTCCTGATGGAACGAGGTAGAGAATAGGGTTTGGACACGCACGCCATTCTAACGCAAGGCTCTGGTTACAGAGTTTATCTTTTTCTGTGCTGGCACTCAGACCCAGGGATTGATTAATCTTGCCTGGGATGTTTAGATATTCGATGAGATAAAAACACTATGAGGATGTTTAAATATCAGATTCAGGATTGGAGAATTTTAGGGGAATTTGTCAGGAGGAAGGGGGCGAAGTGTGATCCTAGCGGGACTCACAGGGGTCTTTAACAACAACTGTAATTTTTCCATTACTTAAGTTAGTGGTTGGGACACAAATATTTTGTATGTCAAACAGATTTACTAAAATAGCCTTGCTACTTGTTAATTGATTACCTAAAGTTATTTTTGAGAAATGATTTTTGAGAAGCAAAGGTAATTTCAAAATTATGCAAACAATATTGAATAAAAACAAGGAGCATGTTAAGGAAACAACAAGTGAAGCTACATGAGACACTGCGTCGAGTATCTCATACTGTGAGTACATGGGCCATTTGACTACGGCAAGAGCACCGTCACCACACAGACGCAATTAGTACATACCTCGGCCTTCAAAGTGAACAGAGACCACTACTTCAAAAGATGTTAGAAGCACTTGGCTTTCGACCCTTAGAACTCCATCTGACAAAGTATGCGTGAGCTTTATCTTAAGTAATAAAAGTTTTTGAATGGCATGTTCCTAAGTTCCATTTAAAAACTGAGATGTAAGATTTCATGACGTAAGAACGCAGACTTTTATTCTGAGACAAGTTTGAACTGGGAGAAAAATATGGAACAAGAGAAACAAAGCAGGGCCGGAGGGTTAGCTCAGTGGTTCCGGCGCCTGCCTCGCAAGCTCAAGGTCCTGAGTTCGATCCCCGGAAACCACATATAATGCTGGGCATGGAGACACGCCCACCAACAATCAACACCGCATACCACAGTGCCGGACGTGGTGGCTCACGCCTGTCATCCCAGCACTCGGGAGGCAGAGGCAGGAGGATTGCTGAGTTCGAGGCTTGCCTGGGCTACATAGTGAACTCAGGGTCAGCCTGAACTACAAAGTGAGACCCTGTCTCAAAAAGCAAAAAAAAAAAAAAAAAAAAAAAAAAAAAAAAAAAAAAAAAAAAAAAAAAAAAAAAAAAAAGAAGAGAAACAAAGCATTCATTTTCAGGAATAAAAGATATAGTGTGAATTCATTAAAGTCAGCACCTTAGTTTCAGTAGAAAATGGGTACAGAGAATGACGATAGCCGTGGCGGAGGTTGGCGAGTGGGGCCGTGTGTGAGGTGAACAAGGGCGGAAGGCCGCGAAGGCGCGCTTGGCGAGCACCTCATGCGGCATCCGGGGAGTCATCCTCAGGGTCACAGGACTAGAATTATTTTCTGTGCGCTGGTTTTACAAAAACGGCATCTGGGAATGTGTGGTCCCAGAGAAAGTGGGGGCAAGTCCCGGGTTTGATCCACCTGTCAGTCTCGAAGAAAGCAAGCCGTGGCTCACCTTCTCCCCCCCACCCCGTTATTGCCCTTTCAAGACGGTATTTTCCCCTTGTCTTTTTTTAAAATTAGGTGTTTATCACCGCCTCCCAGCCCGCTGAGACCTGGCTCTGATGTGCTGCTTCGTCCTCAGGCTGCCAGTCAGGGACGCTGCTACTGTCTTCCGCCGTGCAAAGGGCACTTACAATCCATTTTCAAGCACCGCTCTGACCTGGCTTCTCCGGAGTTTACCCTCCGTGTTTATCTTTGGTTGTGCAATGATGATGCTCGGCCAAAGAGCTCTGGGTGGAAAGGGTCTTGAGCTCTCAGCCATGAAACAAATAATCCCTGGAAGACCGGAGGAAACCTTTCTCTATCTCCTTTTCTTCCTTTAAGAAAAAGAGAAACTTAATACTATGTATGAACTGTTCTGCCTAAATTGGAATCAGTTATTGAGTGGACATTACATACATGCACGACATTCTAAGTGGAGATGTCCACGTTACTCTCATGACATTGTTGTATGTGCCACTGACACGCAAAAGGCAGGAGCACCTTGGGGCTGTTTTAATGTCCACCCATTCATATTTTCCCACCCGAGGCTCACGTCTGCACGTGTCCTATGTGATGTTGGGCTGGACGTGTTCTACAGCCTCAGGATAAAGAAGGGGTCTCGGTTTCTTTCTCTGACTCAGCGGCAGAGCACCCTGGGTGTGCTGGCTCTTACCCGGATGCTCTGCATAGTTCTATACAATGAAGAAGTCTAGGAATGTTAAAATCAATCCATGTGAAATCAAACTTTAGGAGACCTGTTAGTAACTTCAGAAGGGGCCTGTTACCTAACGGTCATGTTGTTGTGGGTCCTAGCTCAGTACTCTCTTCCCCACCTTCCTCAGATCATCGTCTCATTTCTCCAGCCAGGAGCTGTGCATGAGTCAACCTGCACGTGCTAATTTCATTTGGCTGGAATTCACTAAACGAAATTCTAGCTTCTTGTAATAGCACGAAGGAAAGATGTTTCTATTGCAGTCTGGGTTATGTGTTCAAACTTGTTTCCAATGGGGAAAAATTACAGTCCAAAGGTCTTATCAAAGCTGAACAACAATGTTTGATGGTATACTTTTTCAACGTGAGATGGGCTTCATTTAATAAAGAGTTTCATTTTCAAACAGTGCATTATGAAGGTAGATTAGGAATGTTCTTGCTCATCTAGTTTGGCATTTTTTGGCCAGATGTTTATGTTGGGGAGAAACCAATAACACTGTCTAGACCTCTAGGATATAGTAATCAAGCATGAATGGAAAACATTCAGAGGTCACACTTCAATCTGGACCTACAATATCCTGCTATTCAAGACCACATTAAAGATGATGGATCATGATAAACTGAACCACACTGACTGCTGAGTCAGTAATTTGAGAGTTGTCTACAGAAAGCTACATGTGTCACCGAAAATCTACAGGATAAAACAAAGTCTAGACACCATAAAATATGCAGTATTCCCCCACTGCAAGTTGTCAACGGCCAGATGCTGTGTCATGACTTTTACACCAGCCTTCTATAAATCAGGCACCTTTAATCTTTTATGAAAAGAAATTCTTTAAAGTCATGTGATTCCAAAGAGTGTGTGTATATGGGGGTGTGTGTGAGTGCATGGGTGTGTGTGTGGTGTATGTATGGATGGGTGTTGGTTTGGTGTGTGTGGGTGCATGTGTGTGCAACTGCCTGTATATACTGAGGTTAATAAGAAACCTCCCAAGAACACAGGACACTGGGAGAGAGGAAGACCACAGGATGCCGTGACACGTTCAGAGTCACCAGTCAACACTGCCCCGGGGAACATATGCCATACTTTCCCACTACAGCTCCACACCACAGCTCCAGTCTGCTGTTGTTATGAAGGTTTCACTTTTGGGGACAGTACTGGGAATTGAACCCAGAGCCTTTGTACAGAGATAGTTTCACTGAGTCGCTAAGTTGCCAAGTGGCCTGGGCTGTGCTCAAAGTTGTGATCCCCCTACCTGGAAATTCCTGTTACAGAGGATTGAAACACACCCCTGTCAAGACACTGGGTTCAACATGAAGGTCATTTGACTGCCAAATGATAGGAATCAGGGTCCACATGGTGGCCAGCCATGGAAAGGGTCTTTCTCCCCACTTTCCGGCTGCACTCATCCCAGTCCCTTGGGGACCTTCAATCTGGAGCACGTCTGACTTCCGCTGACTTCAAGGTTTGAGTCAATGCCTGTCGAAAGGCAAACCTGATCTCCCCCCATGTCACACTGCAGCAGACCACACCTTCCCTTGGTCACAACCCTCTTGGGGTGCAGAGGCTTCTTCTTTCAGTGACTTTCATATTTTCACATCAACAAGCAATAGGGATCATTGTTATGTGAAAAGTTAAAATCAGTGTGGCCCGGAAGCTTTCGCTCCTAAGGGCACAGAACCAGAACGGCCTTGACAAAGTGTAGAAAAGTAACACAGGCGGAATGTTGTGGATACTCTTTTGTTTTAAAACAGCTAGACTAGCGTTGACTTCATGCTGCAGGAAAGAGTGCTCTCTTGGGAGGAGGGGCAGGAGGGAGGAAGGGAGGCCAGAGGGGAGGAGGAAGGGACTGACTGATTGCCTCAGCAAGTTCCTAAGGTGCCTTGAAAATCATGCTTTCAAGTCCTATTTTTCCACATAGGTTTTTGGTGTTTTTGTTGTTGTTTTGCTGCCCAAACTAATTACAACTTCTGGAGTCCAGAGGCCATATTTTTTATTCACCTCTGTATACATTCTACCACTTAAATCATCATGAACAATCAGTATTAGCAGGGAGTTCACTGAAGGTTATTTATAACGATCAAGTGTCAAATCCCCCTTTACGTCAATGATCAGTGTACAGTATATGAACAATGTCCTGTAGTTAGTTCTTGTGCCCTTATTTGAAGACAAGATGTTCAACCTTAAAACTTGATTTTCCTTTCCTTCTATTATTCAACCGTTCTGTCTAGTAACACTAAGAATCCACAATGAGCAAGATTGTTCGGAATACACTGATGAATTCACCTCTAAGAAAAATGGAAACTGCAATATTTGAATGATTATCATATTTGAAACATGCCTTAATTACAATAAAAATGGGAAAATAGTCAAAGTAGTAAAAATCAAAATTCACATATCTTTTGGTTATTTTCTCATTGAGTTCATTAACCTCTGAACTGAGTAGATTTTTTTAATTGAATTCTTTATTGGTACAACTTATATACATCTCAAAATCACATATAACATTGGGAAATTTGTACCAGTATGTGACACAAGTTAATTCTCATTTTTACCCATATCCCTACCCACTCCCCCCTCCTCCCCCCTTTATACATGCTCTTTTATTTTCTTTCTGTATCATATTTATTCCTTCCCCTCATCACATTCCCACACCAAGTTTTGAACTGAATAGATTTTAAGGGATTTAAAAACTGTTTAAAGCAACCTAGAATGACATTAATCTGAAATGAGCTAGAATTTTTTGAGGCAGTGTTACCTACGGAGCTGTAGAATTGCTTCACAATGACTATATACTTAATCCTTAAATTTTATTAACTCGAGTATTTTTCTATTTAGTGTTACAACCTTGGTGACTGGTAAACATTTATGAAAATAATTATGTCCTATTTTTAATACAACACATGTAGGGACTATTTTTCCTTTAAAAATGCCAACATATAAAGTTTCAAAAAATTACCCTCAGAAAAAAATTTTTTAACTTCCAGCATGGTTTTGTAAGAAATTCTGTGCAATCTCAAATGCCTTAGGAAACCCGTTTTAGTTCTACAATGCTTCTATGTTAACTTCTGAAAGTAACCTCCCATATTCACTGAAATATTTATTATATGTGTTGCTGAAGTGAGCACATTAGCTGAAATATTCAAAGCGTAACTTCTAATTTTAGTTCATTTTGATTTATATATTAGCCAAGGGCAGTTTATTTTGGGTAGTGATATATTTTAGACTTTAGCATACCTACATGTTGCAAGAAGATCATTTCATTTTTTTATAGAAAGATGATTAAAAATATGACTCCATTGTACATTGGCAGAAGCAAGTTTGTTTGTCCTACAAAGAGAACAGCCATCACTGGAGAAGAGACACTAACTGGCCTGGTCTTTGCAGGGAGGATTTCCCTAGCTTCTATGGCAGCACCCACATAGTCTGGTTGATTTATTAATGCTTATAGGACATGCTGCTTAGAAAGGAGCTGGGCCTCAAGGGTCTGCAGGGCATTTTAACTGCTGTTTTGCAACTTTTATACTCATGTTGGACTCTCCCATTCCACTTGTACTCTTTACTTTTTTGCAATTTGTAAGATGCAGCTCATACTATGAAAGCATTTAGTGTGTGTGTGTATATGTGTGTGTGTGTGTATATATTTAAAAGCTACATATGCACTTTTCTACTTTTCTGATGCTGTTTATTGCTGGTGCTATCATGAGAGTGTCTTCTCGCACTCTCTTGAGAATCACTGGCTGAAGGATTCTATCGGTAATGAGTTTCAGATTGCTCTCAGTGCCCAAGAGACATGCTGTAATTCTTCCTAGTGACATGGAGTTCATCTGACCTAGGCTGGTGCTTTGTGAGTTCAAAGGTAATGTTTTAGTGTCATACTATTGGCAACTGAGTAAGGATTGTGCAGTCTTGTTTGTCAGTGAGTGGGCAGCACAGAGTTTGGCATATAACAGATGCTCAATAATTGTGACACTAATCAAGGTTTCTGAGATTTGTCTACAAATATTCAGTAATGGATTTTAAAGGTATTACCTAAAACTACCTAATTTAAGTGGAGCGAAAAACAGTAGTCTCTATTCTCAGGATGATTTTAAAGGTAAAATGAGAAAAATGCCTTTAGAGCTTTGTGCAAGGTCCTTGCAATTAGTAGACTCTCAGAAAAAGCATGCAAATGATAGTAACCATCTGCTGGCTGGTGCCACATTTAACTCATAAAGTGCATGTGCGTAGTCTTTGGTTGTGGATGATATTAGCAACAACAGCACTAATATCATGAATCTGATTGTTATGGGGTGGGGGGAACTTGAGTCTTTTCAATAGCTAAGCCTCTTCATCAATACTTCTGGGTGTGTGCTTTAAAAATACCAGTGGATGACCATGAGCCACAGGGGAAGAGCACAGCGGGATCAGTGGAAATCCCTCATCACTACACATGAATGACGCCATAGATGCGCCACTTGGGAGGCCTATGTTCTTCCTTGGAGAAAGACAGGTTATTTTTAAAGTGAGTAACTACAGCAAGAAATTGCAAAATATTAAGTCCAGCTCCAGTCTATGCCTATGTAGTTCCTCTGGAAAAAAGAACTTCTTGAGCTTGGAAAAAAGAACTTCTCGAGCAATGTTCTTTTAAATCCAACTTGTGCTGTACAATGTAGCTTTAGTCCCTTAAAGAGACTTGTGACATGGAATCAGTACTCCCCTCCCCCACGCTTTGCCTTTGCACACACCTAGCTAGTATAATCACGCCCTTTGGCAAAATGTATGTGTAAGGCTCTTTATCCATATGACCTCAAAGAAAGCGAGTCACCAAAGTTCTGCCCCAGAAAGGCAGTGTGCGAAATGGCATTTCTACCGGAAGTCTTGGCATTCTGCACGTTTCTCTCCATCCCAGAGCTGAGCCTCTGCTCACATCTGAGCCTTGCACCAAGCTTTCTGGGGATTTTGCTCTTTTCCACGTTCGGCTCCCTCTATCTAGTGATTTTCAGAGCAGGCTCTAACTCGCTTGGGAAGATGTTCAGGGATTGCAGATCTAGGGTGACAAACTCAGCTGCAAGGACGGAGTCCCCATCAGTGTGCAGAAGAGTCATTCGGATCATTTCCCTTCGGAATTCACAAAATTTCACTTCCTTTAGCTCTTTCCTTGCTTCTCCCACAGCATAGAAATAAATTCACTCACTATTGAAATTTCTTCTTTCCCTTCTCTTCAGCTTTTGGACTGGTAGGGCTATGTTTGTCTGAAATCCCTAGGAAAATTACAGTGGCAGCATGCTAGCAAGGTACAGGTCCTAGGGAAGGAGGGCATAAAAATACAGAAGTAAGCTTAAGCTTACTTAATTACCCAAGTTGATAGAGTGTCTACTACGGGTGAAAGGCTCTTCCTCTATAAGCATTTCTCATAGTAGGTCATTTAATCCTTAGAAGAATTTTGTGACACAGGACTCTTGTCCTTCTTATGTGGGGGAGGGATAGACCACTTTGCCTACAGCCATCACGTGCAAAATGACCAAACACCAACCACCTGACATCACCATCAGCAGCCTCAGCCAGTACATTACATGTTCTCCCCAGCACTGGCTTCAACATGACACGCTCCTCCCTTTATGACTTAATTCTAAGGAAGACTTAATTCTCTAGATCCCTGCTCATCTCACATTGGCTCGTGCAATCTCAGCCCTGACAGCTGTCTTTCTTTCAATTCTAGACTAGGGCTGTCTCTGTTTATTTGAGGAGCCTGCATATTTTGAGCCTACCTCACTTGCGGTTAAAAGCCTTTACCTAGGCCCTTACTTGCTTTTCACTGTGAATCGAAAGCTCTGAGAGCAGACCACAAGAGCTCAGTGTTTGTGGCCGTGTCCCCTCCCTGGAAGGGAGCCAGGATTCTGGATGCGCCATTGACCCCGAGGATCGATGCGCGAAATGGCGTCAAGCCCTTGCTTTGCTGCTGAACCCGAAACCTGGTGAGCCGAAATATAAAACTCCCTTCACCAAGAGTCATAAGACGCTGAACACATAACAAATACCGCAGGGGAATCCAACCTGAGCAAGATATTTGAAGGATTTGCTATGTATCCACTGAGTCTCGCCCAGATCGAAAGCTATTTAAATTATCTTGGCTTCTTCACGGGCAGCTCAGGGTTTCATTGTCAGGTGTTTAGCTATGAAAATGATCTCAACTCACAGCTTGAGGTACCTAGAATTTTTCTGCTTGTCTGTCATGACTCTCTAGTAAAGACAGTCTATTCCATTTTAAAATCAATGTATTTTATATATGTATTTTTCACCTTAACGGGATGTTGTTAAATACTATTATTTAATTTTGGTTTCATTTTCTTTATTTCTCTCACTGCCCAAAATGAAGAAAGCTACTGTACCTATGTAGTCTGGGTTTTTCCATACTTTCAGGCTCCTTAACTATTTCTGGTATTTATTTTATTTTATTTATCCTCAGAGGCAGTTTTATATGTGCAAACTTCTGTCAAGTATACATCAAGGAATTTCACTCATGCACATATGAGAGCCCAGCGGGTCAGTCCAGGAGAATTTTTCGCTAGAAACATTTGAAAGCCACAGTAGGTATTATAGAGGTAGGTATACAGAGATTTTCAATCTACAGCTTGTGGATAGATCCAGGGTGGGGGGTGTCTGTTGGCTTGCATGAGGAGATATTACATCTCATTTTCCTAAGTGCCAACTGAAATTCAACATTTTCTCCAGTGATGAATGCTGGTAAACTGTCCAGCTTCCTCTAAGAGAATTAGCTTTCTCTCTGACTTTGTCACCAAAAGAAGCCAGGCTTTGTCATTTCATGCTGTAGATGTCACAAAATATCATTTATGTTCATCTCTATCCTGCAGCTATGCTCATGGTCAAACCTGCACTGGTACACCAATTACTGCCATGTTTCTCAAACAACGATGTTCTGTGTGATCTCCCTGCCCTATGTCTTGGCATTTCTGTGCATTTGTGGTCCACTTAACCACCAAATCATAAAGCTAAGGGTCCATATTGGTGGTCTAGGGATAGCCAAGCTTCCAGCATTCCCTGTTTATAGTGGCTAATGACAAGGAGAGTCAAAGACCAATTCAACATGCAAGTTAACCTCAGCATCACTAAGCACATTGGTTTCTTCAAAAATATCTTCATAGTTATATCAGACTTCCTATATTTTAAATGCATTATCAGACTGTGTAGTTTACTCCCATCATATGACTCAATTATACTTGGGTGGTCTGAATACTTCAATAACTATTTTCCTCTATTGATTCCCTTTATGATTCTATGTTTTATCCACATGCTTTGAAAGCATTGTTCTGAGAGGTGGAACACAGGCTTCCCCAGAATGGCGAAGAGACGTGTTGGCACAAAAAAAGATTAGGGAAATCCTTGTGGAGGAATGGACAACTGGATTTCAGGAATGAAATAGATGCAATCCCTGCTCCGTGTGTCCAGTCAGAGCCATCTGAACTGCGGCTGGCGAGGACCTGAGAGAGATATGTCACTCGTGCACATATGGGCTGTCTACCCGCTCCGCCCACTGTGGTCACCATCCAGCTCCCAATTCACTCTCGTCCTGTGCTCTCAGGGAAGAAGACTATACCTCTGGGCTGGGGATAATGGTCTAATGACCACCGGGAGGACAGGAGTAGGATAATTAAGAGCTGTCATTTAGCATTCGATCAGTGAGAGCACTGAATGCAGGATGGCTGCAAAGACAGGGATAGATGTAAGTGCTCCTGAGGTTTGAATGGGCACCAGATCAATCTTCATTTGACAAACACCGAATGAGCATGAACCATGAGGCAAGGACCAGTGAGGAGACAAGTGGTGTCCAAGTCCCCAGTAATCAGATTTAGTCATTGTAGCCAAAGCTTTATCTTTTCAAGTATAGTCCTTGGAATCTCTACTATGTGAACCACTGCAGAGGTCAATAATCCTCTTCGAAAACTTGACCAACATAAAGAATTCCTTCTTTCAGTGCAACTGGGGCCACAGAAATGCTATTTGCTGTTAGATATGCAGAACTGTTTTATTTCTCACTATATATCGAAAGGAATGATTTTTCTTGGAATTTTTCTCTTAATGAGTTTATATTCATGACTACATTCTGATTTCAAATATACCGATAACATAGAACAGACTAATGAGGAGAAAGTGGAAGGAACTTTCACAGGATACTATTCACAGGCCACTGGGTGTCCAGACTTCTTCATTTTATGAAAATCTAATAGGAAGCCTAAAAAGGAATAATGTTTGAGTTTGTCTTACTCTTAAACCAAAACATCAAACCATAATATGATAGTTTGGAGTTATGTTTAATAAAACTTTATTTGTAGACTCTGTGCCAATGGTTATACCAAATAAGACAACAATGAAATAATTACATTTTTTAAAAGGTCAACCACTGATAGTTAGGCATCTCATGCTTTCTTATCTCATTTGTTAAACTTTCTCAGGTCAAGTTCCAACTATTATCCGTGGGTTACCATAGAAAGAGAACTTGTTGGAAGTTCTTGTTTGATTGTTTTAAGATAACAGATTTAGATCCAAAGTAATGATAAAATGGCTAAATTTGAACTCTCTTCCCCTCTTTCCCCTGCCTTACAGTGAGACCTGACAATGTTTACTCTCTCCTAGTCCTGGCAAACCACGTTTAGTTTAATAGAAAGATTTTCTTTCATATTTGGAACTTACAGCCTGGGATGACATAAAATTAATGAGTTCTAATCTTTATCTCAGACACACACCTCAAACTTCCTCTCTTTAGATCAAGTCAGGATAGTTGTATGAAAGTCAGATGACCTTTTATGAACAGAAACTATCAGAGGTGACCACCTCTGATAGTTTCTTTTTTTTTTTTTTTTGAGACAAGGTCTCGCTTTGTAGTTCAGGCTGGCCCTCAGTTCACTGTGTAGCCCAGGCAAGCTTCGAACTCAGCAATCCTCCTGCCTCTGACTCCTGAGTGCTGGGATTACAGGCGTGAGCCACCACACCTGGCACTGTGGTATGTGGTATCGATTGCTGGTGGGCGTGAGTCTGCACGCCTAGCATTGTATGTGGTTTCCGGGGATCGAACTCAGGACCTTGCGCTTGCGAGGCAGGCACCGGAACCACTGAGCTAAGCCTCGGCCCACCTCTGATAGTTTTAACAGTTTAGAATCTCTCTCCCCCTTTCTTTCTCTTCATACATATGTGTGTGTGTGTGTGTGTGTGTGTGTGTGTGTGTGTAGTTATCAGAAAAACAACTGGACTAGCCCCCTCCCTCCAACCAAAGGTTAAGGAAACATACTCTTTGACCCACACAGGGAAACGGCGTAGGAACACACAGAGCACAAACAAAAACGATCCAGAAAACACTGTTGCAATACCTTTCATGCCTTTGGAGAGGCTTTTCAAAAGATAGCGATATGCTTTTATATCAATTTATGAACACTTTTCCAGCCCAGAATCAGACAAGTTCCTGTTTCCTTACTGCCCTCTCTCCAACCCTGTCTGCCATTTGCTGCCTGTCACATGAGCCCCGGGCCATCTGAATTGCGCCACTGTACGTATGTTTTATTTTATTTCACCGCCTGCCCCTGGCACACCCGATCCCTTCTTGGAACTCGGAGCAGCTGCAGGCTGCCAGGGAAAATACCAGCAGCCTTTACCTGGGCACCGCCCACTCCGCACTGACCCTCAGCCTGCCAAGCTGCCTCCTGCACGCTCACCCGGCCACCTCGGGCCAGACCTGGTCCAGAGATGACCCCTTACAGCGCGGCAGCTCAGGCCGTCCGCCTGCGACTGCTCATCACCACTGACTCTCCTGACACTCAAAGGACCTTGCTTTTCTCTTCAAGGTTAAAAAAAAAAAAGCCAAGCAAGAAAACCAACTCCTGAAAACCTTTGCAGAAACAATCAGACCAATAACTAAAGAGGCATTACAGAAAACCCAGCCCCCATAACATTCCAGAACGTTAAATACCAGAGAAAGGGTTTGACGTGACGCAGCCGATGAGATCATTAATTATCCGAGTTAATAACTGGGTCTGCGTATTAAACTGCTTCGCTTTGCATACCTCTCACCCCCGCCCCCCGCCGCCCCCTCACCTGCCAGCCGCCTGTCTCTGGTGTTTCTCCAGAGAGCGTCCAGGGCTCTGGCCGTGGAGTCCCTGATGTGGTCGCTGAAGGACCTGCGGAGCGGGGCTCGCAGGGGCCGCGCCATCACGTGCGCCTCGGGGTCCCCCATCCGCCCGCTCACCGCCTCGGCGCGCCGGGCGTCGCGGCTCCCCCTGCCGGAGCGAGCCGGGCCGCGGGTCCCCGGGAGGCGGCGGCGCAGCGCGCCCTCGGCAGCGGCACTGCGGCTCGCACTGCGGCCCCGGGAGCGCCGACTGCGGGCGGCCGCCTGGACCGTGGCCAAGCGCGCGCCGCGGCCGCATCTGGAAGGGCTTAGGGGCCGGCGGCGCTCGCGGCGCCCTCGTCTGCGGCCGCGCTGGGGAGACGCTGCGGCTTCCTGTAACCCAATCGCTGGGGTCGGCGCGCGCGGGGCCGCGGGTGCCTCTCCTGGCTCGGCGGCGCCGGGGACCTCGCGTGTTTGAAGGGGAGGGAGGGCAGGAGGCGAGACCGTGAGGAGGAAGAAGAGGGCCGGGCGGGTAGAGCCGCGGCAGATTTCCAGGTTAACGCGGAGCAGCGGCGCGTTCCGTGGGGCGGCTCCCGGTGCAGGACCGTCCGCTCCCCCTTGAGCCGCGGTCGTGGGAAAGAGCTTGGGACCGGCTCGAGCCTCCCGCCGTCGCGTGTGCATTCTGAGGAACGGGAACCTGAGTTCTAAACAAAATATGAATCAGCTTCTCCGCTTTTCCCTTTGCCTTCAGTGGCTTATTCAAGGGGTCTTAGGTTTTTGCCTTTAAATAAGATGCAAACATCTTCTGGTCTTGTGACTCTCCCTTTCAAGGAAGGGAATTTCACCATTATAATCAAATGCTCACCCCGAAGTAATAATTTCAAAAGTAACAAGCACTTTTGGTATATTTTTGGAAATTAAAATGTGGGCCAACTGCTTCTTTACAAGACATGTTCCTGAGTTTCTCAAATGCCAAATGCATCTATTTCTGTGCTAATTAGTTTGGCAAATTCTCTGCCTTTTAATGCATTGTTAATCTTCTTTCTCATCCCCCTCAAACCCCATCACATAACCTTCAAGGTTTTGCAGAAAGGCTTAATCTTGGCATAAGATAATAACAAAGGGCCAGTTCATAACCTTTGCTAGATGAGATAGTGCTGTAGAGGCACTTTGTAAATTGGAAGGTACCTTGCAAATACTAATTATTACTCTAATTATTTTTATACAAGAAGTCATTTTCAACCCACACTGATCTCCTGGGTCTTTAAGCTTCTACCGCATGCATCCTCATTCCCATATGCCTTAAATATACAAAAAAAATCATTATAAAAATAGTGAGAGGTCCTCACAAGTCACAGCGAACACTAGCACCTGACACTGCTTCTTAATAACTCACATGCCCTATATTCTCTTAGTTCCAAATTGTAAAGTCTCATAAGTTTTCCGAGCGTTAGTCCATTGTGTGTACTCGGGCGACACTCCTGAGGCTGAGGATTTGTGACTACAATTTTGTGGGCTGGCAGTGAAATCAAGGGACCCCACTGGTTTGCCCAGAATTGATCACCTAATGCTAGAGTCTATTTTCAAACAAAATATCCAAATTGTATGTGTGTGTGTGTGTTTCTGTGTGTGTGTGTGTGTGTGTGTGTGTGTGTGTGTGTGAAAATGATTGAAGTCTGGGTACCTTGAAACGTACTGACTCATTCTCAGTCAAGGGGAGCAGGACTGGTCTGTCTGGACACCTTTTGGAGAGGAGCAACCCGAGGCGGCTCTAGCCTCTCTAGTGTCCTGAGTCTCACACTGCTGCACCCAGGAACTAGAGAATGAATAAGAATCGATTCAGTCTCTGAGGGGGCGGGGACAACATATTGACAGCAACACAACTTCAAAATAATGTATCGTCCCCAGAGAGGGACACGTTCAGAATGTTGCGGGAACACAGAGCAAAGCACAGCGTGGACTGCCTACTCTTCGTATGCGTGAACCCCACCTAAATTTCCAGTCTAGATCTGTGATGAAGTGAGGGCCATGCAGTCTTCTCATGGACGTCGACAGTTGAGTGTTGAGTCATGTGAGTGAATGTCAAGGTAGGAAACAGAAAGGAAAGAAGAGGAGTGAAAGGGGAAATAGCATTTACCAAAGACCTGTATGTACCACAAACTTCTAGAGCTGTGTAAAGACCCCTGGTTCGTCCCAGCGACCCGGTGATGGTGTCGTTGCTTTCTCTTTAGAAATGGGAGAACTGATGCCGGGAGAGAAGAAATCCTGGAAAGGTCAGATCAAGTAGTCAACTCGATCAGCTTTAAAGTATCGATAATGACCTACTCATGATATTCCTTTGCTTTTGTACTAAACATAGTCAAAGCTTCTGAATAAGAAGAAAATAAAATAACCAACTGGGCCTAAGATGTGGGAGATACCTGAAGCTGATGGACACTGGATGATCCCAGCTACGGAAACTAAAGGCCCATGAGCCCAGGGAGCCAAGGGCAAGTTTAATACATGCTGATTTATAAGAGACACTTGGGTTTAATCTACATAGTGCTCCAGAACAATCTCACGTTTTCTTCACGTCATGCTTTGTGCAGGAAAATACTGTTAGTTCTTCATAGTGGCTCAACTTAGAGAAGTTGAGAAAAAGAAAAACCTACTACTCCTTGTATAGATTCTATTAAATGGAATGATCTATCAACTTAACCTCTCAAAAAGAATCTGACTTTAAAAAAGGCCTCATTATGAAAATAACTCTTACTGACAGATTACTTGGGAAGTGGGGGTGTAGATAAATGCTTTATGGCATGATAGACTTTAATTATTAGTTTTATCATAGCTCAAAGTAAGACTGGAAACTGGGTCTCTTGTTTATTAAAACTCAGTAAATTGAAATTTTGTTGTGTGGATATTTCAACTTACAGACACACTTCAGCCACATATCAAGGGCGTGATATGAAATCTATTTTAAAACACTTTAAAAATAGTAATTTTGCTAGCTTCTTTCTTGTAAACCATTAGAAATGTCAGATGTAGAAAAACATTTTTTATACTCCATCACTCACAAACAATTTTTCAAATTGTACTTTCACAAATTCCAAATAACACCTATCTTCTGTTACAAGGAGAGGTGAGGACAATGTGGTAATTCGTGTTGATGCAGCTTGGTGGATGAGGAAAAGGGAAATGTAAAGTTTCTACTCATTTTTTGAAAGATCCCACTGGACATTCTATGAGAAATGAAAATTGTAACACTGTGCTTTGACAGTCTTTTGGGCCCTTATTTTTGTTATTATAACTTGCTTTTGGTCAATGACCACTTTCTGACCATAGCAAACTATGAAACTCATCTAGATCCCTGTAGAACAGAAGTTCCTCTCTCTATATTAATTAGTCTAGAGATTCTGGCTCAGACAGAGCCCCCATCCAACACAATCATCTTGCTTCAGAAAGGCATTATACATTTTATCTGATTTTGTCTAATTTATGACTCGTGTCAAGGTTGCAAAAACTGCAATTTTATAGTGTTTCTAGGTACATCTTTTTCAAATTAGTAATCAAGATATCTTGTTTTCCAACTTCTTGAAGTATACACCCATTTTGGTCTTATGGCCATTCTCATTTGCTGGTGCAACTTACTCACATTTTCTCTGGAACAAATGGAACATTTAGGACTGCCCAAAGTGCTACTAGGTTCATTTCAAATAAGGTGGACAATGGTGCAAAATGGAAAGTTTATTGAGTCAATGCTATGGCTCGATCTAGGTCTTTCAGCATAGGAAGGAGACAATTAAAATCCCTCATCAGCGGTCTAGCCCCTCTACCTGAAGAGCAAGCTTAGTGCATGGCGATGCCTGCTCCAGCACAATAAATCTGCAGGAAGGCCTGGAGCTGCAGCAAAGGAGCTCTCATTACGCAAGTACGCATAGCCCGTGACAAGGAGAAGGTGTAGACAGAAGCCCGTGCAACTCTGAGGAACATCAGAGTTCTGTCTCTTTCCTGAGGCAACTAACACATAGCTGATCTCTGTTTCCATTTAAAAATATTTCTCTAGTGTGTTCATCCTTAGGGTTTGCTCCAGCGAGTTGCAGTTCTGTGTCTTCATCTGCTTCTACATTTGGGGTGCTAAGGATTACACTGAATTTGGCTGAGAATCTCTCGTGTGGTAAGCACTGTTAAATGCTGTCAATCAGGAAGAAGTACTGGTGTCTCCAGAATTGCTTTGCTGTCATGATTTCAGAAGGCTGAAATAATTTTAATTTCTATAGAAAATTCCACAAAGTACCTCACCAAGAATATCGTAAAGAATAATCTATCTATCTATCTATCTATCTATCTATCTATCTATCTATCTATCTATCTTTATTTATTTATTTTTTTGAGACAGGGTCTCGCTTTGTAGTTCAGGCTGGCCCTCAGCTCACTATGTAGCCCAGACAAGCCTGGAACTTAGCAATCTTCCTGCCTCTGCCTCCCGAGTGCTGGGACTACAGGTGTGAGCCACCACGCCCAGCACTGTGGTATGTGGTATTGATGGCTGGTGGGTGTGAGTCACCACACCCAGCATTCCATGTGGTTAGCAGGATCAAACTCAGGGCCTTGCACTTGCGAGGCAGGCGCCGGAACCACTGAGCTAAATCTCTGGCCCTATTTATAAGTTTTATTGCCATAAGAATATTAGGCTAATGGAAAATAAATTTTAGGTAACAGTTAAAATTTTAGAGAGAAATTGACCTTTCTGTTATTCTTTACTTTCTTTTGTTCATTTTTCTAGTTTTTTATTTTCATATCCTTTATTCACCACAAAATAAAACTTCAATATTTTATTAAGGGAGTTGAGCACATTGACATAGATGATGTCATTTCTCTGTTCACTCATAGACTGTAACTGCTCAAGCTGCTTTTAAGTTGTTTTATGCTGATTAATTATGACTATTTTGTGTGTTAGGTTAAAAATGGATATCTGATCCTAAATTATAAGGCTTAATTCTGAGGAACCAATGAAAAGTTTGTTTTATATTACTTTCTTATACAGTATGCTGATTGCCATAACATAAATAAAAAGTGCCAAATGCTGTATCATGAAAACTATCCATCACTCAGATAATGTGCCTGTCTTTATAGAGAAAGAAGGGTGATGTTGGAAGTTGTACATTACCCTATTTCAAAACTTACTTTAAAACAGCAATAATCAAGACAGCAAATATTGTTTTAAGGACAGATGTAGAGACCAGTGGAAATCAATAAAAGATTCCAAAAATAAACCCATAACTACATGATTAGCTTTTTTTTTTCTGGTAAAGGTGCCAAAGTTAGTCATGGAGCAAGACCATCCTTTTCAACCAATAGAGTGGAGCAATTGGATAACCGTATGGGATACAAAAACAAAACAAAATGAAAAACGAGAACAAAGTAGTCCTTGATCCTCAACTCACACTCAAGAAATATGAACTCTAAGTGAACCATGGATCACGCAGCTAAACTCAGGAGTAAAACTAAGACTTAGGTGAGTTTAGTGACTGTCTTCTTCTGATCAAGTTTAGCACACGTGCAAAAGGACTTAACTGATATTTTTTAAAAAGATGCTAACGAAATTAGTCTCCAGAGAAATGCAAGTTTAAAATTATGTTGAGATCTTTTATCATTAAAGTAAAAAAAAACCCCAAAAAACAATAAAACACTGCTCATATCAGTTTCTAGGGCGTGGAACAATTCTGATTCTTATAGGTCACTGGAAGGAGCGAAAAGTGGTTCAGCTAATCTGTAAAACACTTCAGTAGGTTATTTTTTAAAGGTTAGTACATTTTAAACAACTAATAAGAACCCAAAATATTATTCAGGTCAAAGAAAAATATGTGTTTGTAGAAAAACATGGAAGAGAGTCTCAATATCATTATTCCCCATTTGTAGGTCACTGTACAAAAGACTAAATTACAGCAACAAAGACTAATTAGGTCCTCACTGGAGTCTAAGGATGGAGTCAGGATGGGTGATATGAACTACATGGCATAAAAGATAACAGTGCAATTTTACAAACAGATCAAAAGAACTATAATGATAAACTGGCAAAATATTTTTGGCATAACCAATAGAGTATAGCAATTATAATAAATATCATGCTTCTACAGATCAAAAAGAAAAACAGAAATAACTAAATTGAAAAGTTATTGGATTTTCCAGACTATAGAGTAGCATAAAATTGGTAACAGAAGTTCCTAAGTAAAAATTTTATATCCTTTAAAATTTCATAGCGACATATGTGCACCCATGTTTATAGCAGGTCAGTTTGTGATAGCTAAATCTTGGAAACAACCCAAATGCCCATCAACTCTAGGCTGCATAAAGATGTGTGTTTTTTTAAAATATACTTTTAAAATAACTTTTAAAAAAACTTTTAAAATAAACTTTACTTTGCCGTAAAGAATGCTAAGTCTGAGTCATTTATACTCAAATGGACATACCTTGAGGACATATTCTTAAGTGAAATAAATAAGTCACAGATTTGTAAATACTATATCTTTTCTCTGGTATGATAAAGTGAAAATGTAAATGAGTCCTAGAATGTGCGATAGACACTGTAAGATAGAAAATACCCTAAGGGAAACAGGGTTAGGGGTAAATAACAAGGGGGGGGGGTAAAAAATTGTGATGATAAAGAAAAAGGGGGAAACAAACTCATGTATATACAGGGTGGGTGTTGAAGGGTGGGTAGGGGAATGGGAAAAATGAGAATTAACTCGTGTGATATATTGGTACAAATTCTCAATGTTGAATGTGATCACGATGTGTATATAAAATGTACCTACATCACAATAAAAATTTTTAAAAATTCTCTAACAAAGCAAATAAGGAGTCTTGTATCTCTGAAAATCAAGTATTTACCATGACAGGGAGATTGGAAGAATGTGGCCTTTCTCTCCTCAAGGAGAAAACTCTTCTTGTGGAACAATTATTGGCTTTGAGAACATATTTTCTCCATAGTGATACAATAGTCGGGACCAATTATAATAAAGTATACCAGATATGATGAGTGCTAAAATGTATCTGAATGGTATTATGAAACTCATTCTGTACTAAATAATTGTTAGTATGAATGTATGGAATAAAAAGAATAAAAATATTTTAACTCAATAATGGTAGTTTATTATTGTACTATTATATTAGGATATATTAAAAATATAGTTTGGATATAGAATGTTTCCCAAAGGCCAGATGTTAAAGGGGTAGCCCCCAGAGGGGTGGAAACTTGGAGGGATCTTTGGGTTATTAGGGGCAACCTTTTCAGGGGTTGTGGGACCTGACTGTCCTGGTTCTTTCCTATTCTTTGACTTTGATGGTTGAGATTAAGGTTGTCCATGTGCTTGCACATGAGGTGGTATGCTGACAAATCATGTACTGAAACCTTCAGAACCATGAGCCAAAATAAACCTTTTCTCTTTGGAATCTAATTATCTCAGGTATTTTATGATAGTAATGGAATTAAACATTATTTGCATTCTTCTTGTTTTTTGTTACTTATATGGAAAAATAACATTGATAAGTACTATTAATGCTTCAATTGGAAACTGAAAAATTCTTTAAAGGAAGTGGGAGTATTTTTGCCTTTGGAATTTCAAGCACACTGAGTGGTTCACTTCCAGCACTAACACTAGATTATCAATGATGCAAGAACTTTGAAAACTGAAATATTCAAGGAAAAATAAATATTAAATGGTAGCAGGAAATAGAATGGGAAACCTTGCCATTTAAGTGTAAAATATGATTATTTAAATGCAGGTCTCTTTCTTATCTAGCTGTATTTTAGGAAATGGTTAGCATTTCTTAGGAGGATTATGTGCTCTGGAATCAGCTGGGAAATTAAAGATCTTTAGTAGCAGCTATTTTCTTTAGTATTATAAATCATGTTATCTTTTCTCTATTGTATGATGTCATTTATTTTTATTATCATAAGCAATGTTGAATTATAATTAAGTAGAACTCAGTTTTTAAAAGCATATAATCAAAAAGACAAACTCAAAATATTTTTACGTTTTTGTAACCCAGTCATTACATCTCCTGCAACATATACCTATTAAAAACCCTTAATTAATTGTGATTAGAATTGTTATGAAAGAGTTTCTGGTTCAGTTTGGGATCCTGTGGAAAGAGCTGTTGCTGTCTTTGTTTTCATTTACTACCGAATAAACAATAATAAAGAAGTCTAGGTCTTTGGAGCTGAAGTAATATAGGCAATTAATGTAATAAAATATAGCATTCTTAGTGAAAATTGTAATTGCTTTCCAAAGCCTGTTGGCGCCTGGACCCATCCCATTTTTCCAATCTTTTCTCCTTCCAAGCACAGATAGGGTTCCAGCTGGCTGGACTGTATGATTGCATCACAGAGTCTTGTGTATTCCTACTTTCTTGACTTTGGCAACAACATTTTCCCTGCCTAGAGATGCTTCAGATTTTTTCTTTCTAGTTTTTTCAAGGTGTTTCCTTTCCACTGTCCCCTCCGGGTGACCGTGGCCCAGGTAGCTGCTTCCTCAGTTAAACACAAGTGTCTTGGGAGTCGTACTGCTGAGTTATTACCGCTTATCTTGCTCAGCAGACCTTCAGGACATGCTCTCCATATCTACCAAAAGGAAATCCTAAAACAGCCACACAGATGAGGCAGGAGAGTGGCCCATGGCAACATCACGTGTTCCGAGCGCTCTGTCCCTTCTTACTGGCCCTCGACTTGCCAGTGGAGGGACAAAGGAGTGGGAGAGAAAGGAAAGACTTTTCCAAAATGTGATTAAAGTTAGCTCCTGGGAGAGCAGAGGATGAATTGGGCTGTAGATAAATTATACATAAGACGAGAAACTTGGTCTAGATGATAGATACAGCTTGCATGAGATTGTTGAAGTAGTGTCACGTGCAGCTCTTCATAGTATCTGTCCTTGTGTATCCTTTCTAGCATTCCAGCATATAGAATCATCATTATTTTAAAAGATTGTTGTCTTTTGGAGACTGAGTAATGAATAGGTTGGCTAAAGGCAAATGCTATGTGTACGACATATAGGGTGTCTTTGAATCTTTTTCCTATTCAATAAAGTTTCATATGTACAATCTCTTCTTCTTCTTGACTATAAGGTCTCTGTTGGCAGTGTCTTAAACAACTGTACAAGTCCATACTGCATGACAAGAATATATATTTATAGCCGGGATTTAGCTCAAGTGGTACCGCACCTACCCTGGAAGCACAAAGGCCTGAGTTTGATCCCTGGTACCACCAAAAAAAAAAAAGAATATATATTTATATATGTATGTATATTGCTTGTATATAATAAAATATGACCTTTTGGTAACCATACAAGGTCATGATCATTAGTCTTAAGTTTTAGATTTTTCATGCAGTAGAAATTCTGAGGTACAAATTGAGATATGCACATAGAGAAGGGATAACTGGGAAAAGTTCACTGACATTTACCA
Source organism: Thryonomys swinderianus (assembly GCA_004025085.1). Taxonomy (NCBI): domain Eukaryota; kingdom Metazoa; phylum Chordata; class Mammalia; order Rodentia; family Thryonomyidae; genus Thryonomys; species Thryonomys swinderianus. The sequence goes on from PVIC010002518.1 coordinate 32,825, forward strand.
TTCATCCTGAAACTTTCATGCTGTAGTCCTGGACAACTTACACTTGATCTTAGCCAAAAGGCAGAGAAGCGATAGTCCTGGACAACTTAATATTAATGATTCCTGGGCCTAAGAAATTCAGACCCAGAAGTCCTGGAAACTTCCAGAACTCTGGGCTTTTAAACAAGTATTCTAGAAAATTATAAGGCATGCTGTAATAAACATCATACTCACAACTATGTCTTTATTTTCAATTAAATATACCATTTTCTTTCAATCAAGCAATTATTGTGTCTATTTTATGTATCTAAAGGAATCATAAGTCAGACACGAGTATTCATTAGATAATAGATACACTAAATTCTAATGATGAGAACCATTTTCCCCAAAATAAGACTTATCCACCAACAAGATCTAGCACGATTGACATAGTGTACATTATAAGCAAAATCTAATTAATGAGTTTTACCCCAAAAGTCACAATATGGCTTATTTTCAGGGAATGTCTCTTTTAAAGTCAAGCCAGAATCTATTTTCCAGGTAGGTCTTATTTTGGGGTGAATAAAAGCACAAATGTATATGTGCTGCCGAAGCGAGCACAATAAAGGCACAAATGTATCATGATCTTTAGAGACGTTCAGGCATAACATTTAAGATTTCAGGACAACGTGCTGATTTCTTTGTAGTGGAGATCCTGAAAGGCTTCCCAGTGGAGGCGGTTGTGGACATTCAGAGATGGTATATCCCAAGAGGGAATTTTAGGGAACAGTAGAAAGAGTAGGATGTGGGGGACATGGAGCTTTCCATCTTGGCGTCTAGGGGAGCAGCTGGGGAAAAGCTGTGAAGCCTGGCTGAGCAGCCGAGGCTTGAGACCCAGGAGATGGACCTAGTTATGTGAAGTGCCCATGAGAAGTTGTAAAGGTGTAGAGGAAAGGAAGTCTTGAACACCAGTGTCACGTAGTTTACTGAAGGCTTAGGATCCAGGGACATAAAGCAAGCATTGTTCCTAATTATATGTTGTATAATAGTAGCATGTAACTTTCTTTCGGTGCTCCATGGTGTTTACTATTAAGACAAATAGAACTCTTGCACTGGAAGGTAGAGACTAATATTATATCCATGCAAGTCAAAATCAAAAGACTGTCTGCCTACACTATTTCCAAAATATAAATTTGTAAAGTTTATCAGGTGTTCGTATTTATTACCACTCACAACATTCATGTAGATGCTAAAAGAAATATACATAGGTTTACTCTGATGCCTTCACAAAAATAGTATGATATTATCTTGTACTCCTTTCTTTTAAGAACAAAAAGCAAAGCAAAACAAAATCCAAAACTCCTAAGGGTTAAGTAATTTCACTAAGGATAACACAAGCAAGGTAAGCTGAAGTCATGGGAAATGGTAAAGCAAGAGCAGGAGGCTGAAACCTACCACAGAGGAGCAAAGATTTTCCAGATGTGGAATTCTTGCTATGGATCAGCGCCAGTCGTTTGGCTCACTCAGGTCCTACCAGGAAATAAATGAAAGGAGGATTCTTGGTAAATTCTGTGTGTAACCAAACTAAACCTCCTTTGCTGAAATTTTATACCTTGTTTTGTTCAGGAGAACGTATGGCTCTCGTGATCTAAAGTTATTTCTTGAAAGCTGGCTTCCATTCTTGAGGAGAATGCTTCTGGAACGGCAGAAGGCATTGGCATGAGTAGTGGAATGTCTTCACGGGTGAGACACTTTGAACCTGTCCATGTCTCGCTGTCCTCTAGAGGTCAGGGAGCTCCTCCCGTGGAAGGAGGAAGTGGCTGCTCTTCCTTATGTGCTCTCAAGGAACGGTCTGGGGACTGGCTCCAGTTAGGGGCACAATGACAAATCCCTTCTCAGCGTCAGGGATCACATGCTGGACTAACTTCTTAAATGCCCTAAAGTTTCGTGCTCAAGAACATTACAAAATGATGGAAGTTTTACTGCAACACTAAACCAGCTCCCTGCTTTACTAAAGTCACAAAATAAGAGATGTCTTATTTCCTCCATTGGGTCACATAGGTGACCTTTGACCTGGATAGAGTCTAAGCTTTTGTATTCACCACTGTGGCCAGAAGGCAGTCACAGAGGTCTTAGAGAATAATATAACTTTGTTTGTTTCTGTTTTTTTTGAGACAGGGTTTTGCTTTTTTTTTTGAGACAGGGTTTCGCTTTGTTGTTCAGGCTGACCCTGAACTCACTATGTATCCCAGGCAAGCCTCAAACTCAGCAATCCTCCTGTCTCTGCCTCCTGAGTGCTGGGATTACAGGCGTGAGCCACCACACCCGGTAAGAATAATATAACTTTTAAAAAGATCACATAAGTGTCCCCATATTCTATACATGTACATAAATACATAAATTCTTTAAATGAAAAAATACCAAGTCATGTTATATAAGTATGTCTATCCAAATTCAGATTCTTTCCTATTGAGGATTCTTTATTTTTAAAAATGTGTTGATTATCTTATTATGAGTTTTGCTTATGTGTATTCAGAGTCAAATACATTCATTTATATGTTTATTTTTATATCTTTCACTATTTTGGGCTTATAATTTTAGCCATTTTTATTTAATATCTTACTTATTAAGGGAACATGAACATGTCTACTGGAAATAGTTAATTATTGAGGGTAGTAGCATTTGACCAGACGAGTTACAAGGAAAATTAAAAACTTCATATTTTGGCAGGATAAGATTAACCGAATTAAAAAATAATTTATTTAGTCAAGAGGAAAAGAAAGTCTGGGTACTTCATAAATACAAAACGTGATGGTGATGATTTGGATGAGGGCAACTGAAGGAGACAGACTAGGAGACGTTTCTACAAGATGCTTTGTAATTATGAATGAAGAGTATAGTTTAGGAGAGACAGAGACGAGAACAGACAGACAGATGTTGAGCTTGGGCATGGTGTTGTCCCCTGGCCGGCCAGCACGTGCTCCGGCCTTGAGTCAAGTGTGAACCTTCTCTGCTGCTGCCCGTCTCGGAAACGCGGGCTGCTTCTCTCAGGAACTCCGGAAACCTGTCCCCGGCATAGGGAGCTCATTGTGACATAGGAGATGTGTAGGAGATTTAATCCAGAAAGTGCTACTCAAGACAATCCTTGCAGAAAGACCAATTTGGAAAAGGAAAAACGTTTTTTTCTTAGAAGACTACTTTTTGAGAAAGTGAACTTCAGCAGAAAAGGTCTAAGTAGAAGAAGATGTAACTTGTATAAATGACATGAAATATTATAGGTTTTCTAATTTTGGCTATACTTTTATTTGTACCTAAGGCAGGACATATTGGGTGGAGAGACAGGCAGAGGTAAAAGAAATGCTTCAGAGTAAGACAGACTCCTGTACTCTGTACTGCATGAGAATTTAAAAAGCACACAACTTGAAGAAAACACTTACTACTCTTCTCAGCATTAAGTGATGAGAAGCCAGTTAATTATAGCTCACAGTCATATATTTGGTAGTTTTTTTTTTCTTTTGAGAGCTTCAAAAAACTTCCATAGGAGAGAAATTAGGTAATTTCAAGGACTAGGTGAAGAAATTATTTTTGTCTAAGAAGGGTAAAAGTTGACATCAGTGAAATACTTAATGCACTTTATTTCTATGAAACTTCTGCAGTTTTCACATTAACAGTGTACTAAATAAGTTCTTTTAACTCCACATATTTTTAGGCCCCTAGACTCTGGGATTTTTCTTTCCATTATTTCAGTTAAATGTGTTATGAAAATATTAAATGGAAAATTCCACTAAGAAAAACTCCTGAGTTTTAAATTGTGTGCTGCCTCTGAGTGGTGGGATGAATTCTGTGCCGGTCTGCTGAACGCTGGCAGGAACACAAACGACACCTTTGATCAGGTTACGCACCGTGTATATGCTACTCACTATCCGTCTCTTAGCAGCCCTCATGTGGAAACGGTAGCAAGAACATGTAGGATAGGAACAATCTGTGCTTTCAGACATGCCCTGGAATCTCAGAACATACTCTCCATGGGTGAAGAGGAGCTACTGATGGAATAGATTATTATTCAGCACTAAAGAGAATGAGTAAGCTGGGAAAAGCCATGGAGACACCTTCAGTGTCTCTTGTGAAGCGAAGGAAGTAGGAAGCTGCTGTGTAACGGGACCGTCATGGTCTCACATGAACAGTAATGTGGTCTCGTTACATTCAAGACCCCCTGTGCCTGACCGCTTCCACCCCCTCGCTCCTACTGGTATCAGAATATCACACAGTTTGAACTGTACTTCACTCTCCACGATGCTGTGTATTTCAAATTTCTCAAAAACTAAAGCTCACGTGTTAATGAAATAACTTTCTTTAGGTGCACAGCACTGTGCAAAGAGGTTTTTAAAGGGACAAATCGTATGTCGTGTGAATATGCTGGACAAGAGTACTCATAGGAACAAGTCAGAAACAGCACCACACGTGCAAAGGGCAATGAGAGGCCATCTCAGTTTAAATACAAAAATGTCTATGTCAAGCTATATGTGCGATTTCAAAAACTGAAATTTCTATCAGTGGAAGTTATGGTAGAAGACTTTTCAGCATCAGTGAGATGCAAATGGGTCCTTGGAGGCTGGAGTGATAATTTCTTTTTTTTTTTTTTTTTTTGCTTTTTGAGACAGAGTCTCGCTTTGTAGTTTAGGCTGGCCCTGAGCTCACTATGGTGCCCAGGCAAGCTGCCGCGAACTCAGCAATCCTCCTGTCTCTGCCTCCCAAGTGCTGGGATTACAGGCGTGAGACACCGCATCCGGCATTGTGGTATGCGGCACTGATTGTTGGTGGGCGTCTCCACGCCCAGCATTATATGTGGTTACCGGGGACCGAACTCAGGACCTTGCGCTTGCGAGGCAGGCGCCGAAACCACTGAGCTAACCCTCCGGCCCGGAGTGATAATTTCTAGAAAAGAAGGTGAAGAGAAACTCACGTTATGTAGAAGCAAATTCAGGAGAAAAGTGAGGTTGTTTCCATGGCTACAGCAGATGGTGCATTTTGGATGAAGATGAGAGATAAGGTTGGAAAGGCAGGCTGAGGCCTCTGATCAGCCTCTGGAGTCTTACCAGTAAACATCACATGGGCCACAGAGGTTAGGAACGCGTGCTCCAGTCTGCAATGGTTGCTTATACCTTGCAGTGGCTACAGTGTGGATTTGGGTATCTTAGGGAACTTCCGATCCCTTTCCTTATAATGTAGGTAACCAGAGTGCTGTTTTACAAGGCAGCTCTAGGATTAAATGAGTTCATGTCTATAAAGTGCTTAGAAAAGTGCAGGCACAGAGAAGATTCTTGCTGCTAATTCATTCCACACACATTAGCTCAAATATCTGTTTAGAGATTGCACAGACTGTACAGATTCGGGGAAAATACCCACCCTTTAGGAAATCAGAGCATGCAGGGGAGGGAACAATCACTATCTCCTCAAAGATCATAGACTTGTTAAAGAAGTAGGGGAGTTGATAAAGCAAATGAACTATAGTTTTCTTCCATTAATATATGTTCTTATGCCCACAGTAATGAGCAATTTAATATTTATAATAAGAAAAATTGCATAATATTAGCAATTGGGAATCACTAGAATGTGGAAAAGATATGGACCTCGCATTCTTGCTTATAGAAAAAAATATTGAAGTACTTTTAACCAACAGAGGGTGAATAAGAGTAATAAATATAGTCACCTCAGCAGAACTATATGCTATTTCTTCTTCCAACAGAAGTAACTGTCAAAGTGAGGCACCTCTCTGGAGGAACTGGAATCAATGGTTATTCCCTTTGGGCACGCATCGTATTGGAGCAGAGTCACATCACTAACCCAAATGACTGAACTGCAGCTCAAACACTGGAAATTCTACAAAAGCAAATGCTTGAAGGCATTTAGAAAGTAATCACATATGATTTCAAATTGAACCAAAGCTCATTTATTGCTTTTTAAATAAAATTTGTGGCAAAAGATCTGTTCAGTCATTATCTTCCTTCAGGGTTGTTGAAACCAACACCATTTTTCTACAGATAAAGGTCAAAGGCAATTGCAACACAATTCCAAAATTTCTGAACTACAGTAATGTTTCATCGCCAGCCCTTCAAGCCTTCAATAACTGTTCCTTCAAAGAAATAATAAAAGGAAAAAAGTTTAGAAAACATTCTGGAAGAAGAAACATCAAACTCATCATCAAATAATGGGAAAAGTCATGGAAATTAATGGAGTAAAGATTACTTGAGTGCTGTCATGACTTGTTTGGATGCCAAATAAGTTGACTGTTACAAAATGATTCCTTGAGCACACTCACTGTGCAAAGTACTGTACTTGTGGCAAGGATGAACGGGAGGTCTGTGACTCAAAGAAGCTCACAGTTTGTAAAGAAGATAATTCATGCACAGAAATACAGACTAGGGAATGCTAAACAGTGTAAATAAAGGGGATGCTGGGAAAGTACCACATTCAGCTACAGAAACCTGGAAAGCCCACTCCATGCAAAGGACCTAACAGTTTCATTGAAACTTGTTGAAAGAAATTGTCATGTATCAATGTTGCTCGAAATATAAATGAGAAGAAAAGGATGCATATTTATTTATTCCAATAATATAGTAAATTTTATTCATCTATTTAGCAATAAATAAAAAGTACAAACTGAATAAACATTTAGAAAATTATCTTATTAAAAATACGTGTCTTTGGTATTTAGAATAGTTTGTTTGTATGTCTTATGAACTCTTTTGATACTTGAAAGCTAATGTGTTTCCTCTTCAAAGTCCAGTCAACCACAGGCAACTTTTCACGGATTAGTTTACATTAGGTTTCAGAGAAATCGAGAGATTATGTGTGGGCATCCTCTAAATTCCTGCCTCCTAAAGCAACAGAGATTAGAAACTATAATACTTAAAAAAATAAGTAGTGAGTATTGATAAACCGCTAGTATAAAAATAGTGAAATTCAATATTTGAGAGTAAAAGGGAGTAGAGAATTTGGAATGCTGACCAAAGCCCAGCCTGGCCAGATAAATACATTTTTCAGATCCTGCTGAATTCTGTAAAACAATGCGGGGCTTTGGAGTTAGAGGAGGAACTGGACAGAACAGAATTCAAGGATTCTACATTTGGCTTTCAGTACATATTGTGCAGAGAGCAAAGTCTTTGCTATTTTAAAAAGCGTCATTTATTCATTCATTTACCAGACATCAAGCAGATGCAATAATACCACACATTAGTAGTATGGAACTAAATGAAACAAAGTTCTGTCTCTCAAGCTATTCATGATTTAGTTTGTGACACAGCAATAAAACTGACCTCATTTGTACCAAGTTAGAGATATGATACAGAGCAGAGTTTGGCAAAGAATTCTGGTATACAGCAGTCTGATTTTTAGTCAAAGCTCTTTGGGTATGTAAATACTGGAGGACAAATAAGAGTGAAATAGGCCACCTGACTACGGCTCTGAACCCAAGCTATTATGGTCACAGTGGAAAAACAGGAAGTATCTATCCTTTTTACATTTTAGCTTATATCCCCCCAAACATCCTCACTTCCTTTCTCAGTGATCAAAGAAAGCACCCTCCAAAATTAATACCAAAGAGCACCAATCTGGACCTTGCTATTTAGAATGCTTTTAAGGAATATGGAATGAAACATAAAAGTCCTAGTTTTTTTCCCATCCTATATTTGTCAAGGAAGAGTTTGACTTCTGGTTTCTGCCCTGTGAGATGCAATACAAAGTTTGGAGAGACTGTGATTCTCTTATTTGATCCTGAGTATTTCAGGCTTTAATTATTCATTATCTTGATTTTTACCATTTTTCTAGCCAACAGAATAACCTCGAGGAAGGGGAACAAACATTCTAAGGAAAATTTCTTTCTCAATGGCGCCCTTTATATATTTGTGTTGGATAGATCCCTGAATTGCACCATTAATTAATTACCTGCTGGAGACATTTGGCAGTTCCAGAGAGTAGAAGAGTAAAGGAGGGAGGAGAAGAAAAAGTTCAATAAAAATTGTAGATGACATTTACTCCAAGTCATTAATATTAAAACCAAAGTCTGTGTGATTATAGTTTACTGAATAATGCATATCTTGTAGGTGTTAAGAGCAGTTTCAATTATGGGACACAGAAAGACAGTATTTTTGACCTTAAATAAAGGTTGAATAAAAATTCAACCTTGAGAAGAGAGCAACTTAAAATAACAAAACTGTAACAGAAAATAACTAGAGTTTTTAGTAGCACCAAAAAAAAAAATCAGTGATTAAAATTTGCTTGAGAAGGCTGGGAATTTCACTTCAGTGGTACCACACCTACCTTGGAAGTACAAGGGCCTGAGTTTGAACCTAGGGACTGCAAAAAAAAAAATCTGATTGAGAAATAATTCATTATGGAGATGATAGGATTGTTAGATCTAATAAAACAAGTAGTATTTTTAAGACAGAGAAGGGAAAATGCCTTTTCCCCCTAATAATAAAAATTCAATCATTTTGAATGAATGATTTTACATTACTCCATATCACTACTTTTCAAATACATCAGAGAGTCATGTTTTGGTGTCTGAAGTACAGTGTAATTTTCTAAGTACATTTGTTCAATAGGCAACTGATTCTACTTCATAAGGGTAGATAAAATCTTCCTACATAGGAGTAAATGCCACTATTTAGGGTGAAAAAAGCAGTTTTTATATTTTTTTCCTGAATTCACCACTGTTTTTGCCTACTTTTGCATTATTTTTTTTTTAAGAGGAACAGGTGCATTATACTGATCTAGGAAGCTGAAAGAGACAAAAGAGGTTTATAGTTGTATATGGTGGTGTGGCTGTACTAACCAACAGAACAAAATAAAAAGAAGAGAAAATAGAGGTATGCATATCAGTGAAGCACTTTGCAGGAAATAAATGGCATATCGCATACACTGAGGCAAGTTTAACAAGAGGATTATTTATAAAAATGCAGGGAAACCACAGAGTGAGGTGAGAGAGTGCTAGTCATATTTTGGAGAACTATGTGGAGAGGCTGTTTAAAAGACAGTAGCAATGATTCCTGGGGAATGAACCACTGAAGCTCATTGGCCAGAGATCCTCAACTTGGATCTCTTTGGCAGATCCTCATTGTTTGACAGGAGAAGATAGACAGGAAGAAGCCTGCAAGTTGAGTCCACATTGGTCAGGGAGAAGTAAAGCAGAGGATAGACTTTGGGGCGACACAGATACGTGTACAGTGAATATACTGCATCTGGACTACACATGGCCAGTCATGTCAAGCAGGAAAGTTCAATTTTCTCCTTTAGTTCACAGGCAAGTGACATGATCAGGTCGTGCCTTTTGAAGATAACGCTGTTGAGAGTGTAAACAGTAGAAGTGTGTAGTAAGATGAAAAAATGGAGAACAGTTCTGGATAATTTTGCAAAACTCCAGTGGACAGTGGGTCCTGACTGAAAGGTATGTTAGCAGCAATGAACAAGGGGCGAAGGGAAGACGCTGCAGGCCGCATTGTACACAGGAGTTCCTCACTGGCTGATGAAAAATGCAGGCCCCTAGCTGGGTTGTTGGGTAAATCGGATCCAGTAGGTCGAATCACTGTAGGGTTTGAGGTAAAGGACTCATGTAAAATGGGATATAGTGTGTACGTTTCTCAGGAACTAATCTCTTGTGAAAACTGAAGACTCTCTGTTTCCAAGAAAGAATTTCAGCCTCACAAAAGAAAGTTTCAAATGCAGGGTTCAAGTGAGACGAAGAAGACTTGGAAGAGAGTGATGTATCTCTTCCTGAGGAATGGCTGCTCGGCAGTCATTTGGCGTGTAAAGGCTCTGCACACACAGCTGACAGTGGAGACAAAGCTTGTGTCTGTGGGGCCTGTGCACATGAGGTTATGTGCACTGCTAGTTATCATAAAAAACAGACACTTCTGTTTCAAGTCTACTGTGTCAACCTTTGTTGCTTTACAACACCATGGGGCTGCCGCTGTATCTTACTCATAATTCTTCCCTTGATAGAATCTAGCATGAGGGCTGGAGATTTAGCTCAGTGGTTCCAGTGCCTGCCTAGCAAGTGCACGGTCCCTGGTTCGATCCGTGGTAACCCATACAATGATACCGTGAGCAATCAGTACTGCATACCACAATGCTGGGCGTGGTGGCTTCCCAGCACTCGGGAAGCAGAGGCAGGAGGATCGCTGAGTTCAAGGCTTGCCTGGGCTACATAGTGAGCTCAAGGCCAGCCTGAACTACAAAGGGAGACCCTGTCTAAAAAAAAAAAAAATCTAGCGTGATTTCTAGAGTGTGTTGCTATTTAGTAAATATTTGTGGAATGAATGCATCCATACGAGGATGTTTCAAAAGTGCTTCCCCTAGGAGAATCTTGTCCTCATATGGTAGAAAACACAGCAGACCAGGTCCTGCTGACCTCTGAACTCAGCAACACAGGTCAGAACGGAAGATGGTTGTCTAAAGCCCACACAAGTGCAGCGCACGAACAATGAACAGATTGCTCCCAAAATGATTCTCTTCAGAGCTTCACAAAGCCTAGTGGAGTTGCTTCCAGTTGGCTTAGATGAGAGGTCACACAGACTAAAATAGACTTTCTTAAAAAGGAACAATAGGCTGTATTCATTTAGCAAGAAGGAGAAAATTGGCAAACTTTAGGGGTGAGTATGAAGCTTAATCTCATTTAAGAGCTCAGATACCCGCCGAAGACTGCATCCCCTGCTTTCGGGACCATCCCTTTGTCCAGAGGCGCTTAAAATAGAGATCATGGGACTAGGAATAAAGAGATTTGTGTTTGTATGCAAAACCTGACAATATTTTAAACAGAGCATGAGAAAGTTTAGAAATATAAGAATTTAAACGCTAAGACTGTGATAGTCCTTTGCAACTTCTGAAATAAAGTATATTCTCTTTCGAATTGTTCAAGCTGCTACAATTATTTAAAAGCTATTCAAACATAAGCATTTTCACATAAGTATATTCATTCCTCACTTTTCTAGAAATGCATTCTTACCTTTATGTCATTAAACAAAATTATATTTTTCCTTTCAACCCGGTGCTTTCTCCAGAAGCTGTGTCAAAATTCCAGCCGTTCTAGTATTTTAACAGCCAGGAGATGGCCGATTCTGTTCAAATGAGTCCCCTCACCTCGGCCCGCTGAACCCCTGAGCTGTGGCGTCCAAGGACCGGGAAGGCCAGGCCAGCCCTTCCCCTCAGCGGACCCTATTTCTCATAGGTAACTTGGAATGTCTATAAATTGAATCTAACATCTCTTTTGAAGTTCATTTTTATATTAGTAGATATTTGCGCTGATGTTTACAATTATTTTGGAGAGCAGGTACTTCCGTAGTTAAATATGTTCTTAATATACCTTAATTTTTTTTGTCTTCTCCTTTCCTTCCCCTCCTCTCCCTCCCTCTCTGGATCACATGCCCACATTTTCATTTTCTTCTTTTAGCTCTTACGTCCGCCACATACAAATTATATCCATTATGGATAGCTGTTAGATGTACAGAACACATTTTAATTCTTTCTCTTTTCCTCTCCCCTCTTGGCACCTCTAGCTCTTCCTTCTCTTCTCATTCGCAAAATATCTACCTCCCTGTTTCCTGTCTTTTATTTTGCTTTTTATCTTTTTTAAACTTTGGATTATTCATATGACAGAAACCATATGGTATTTAAACTTCTGTGTCTGATTTATTTCACTTAACATTATGTTTTTCAAGTAGTATCTATTTTCCTGCAAATAATGCAGATTTGTTCTCCTTTAGAATGGTAGTATTCGAACAGGTATAAATGGCACATTTTCTTTGTTCTGTCATCTCTTGCGGAGCATATAGGCCTCTTCCAAGATTTATGAATTAGGAATTGTGCCGCTATAAACATTGGTGTGGATGTATTGCTGTGGTATGATGTCATTAATTCTTTTGGAAAATGTCAAGAAAAGCTACTGGTGTAACTGGTTTCAATTAGCCACTCGATTTCCTCCATGGGGACAGTCGCCTGACAAAAGCCTTAGGGACTTTGCTCCCTTATTACTTATGTCCTGGTTTTGAGCTCTGGGCTTGCCTCTCTACAGACTTCCATGAATCAGATCGTCTCGGTCACTTTGGAAAGTAATTATTGTGGGTATCTGTCCTTTCTCAGGATTTTCTTGCCTGGAAGCTGCTCTCCCAGGTTCTGATTTAGTTATCGGCTTCAGCTCTGCACAAAACTATGAGGACACTTCCTCTCTGCTACTTCCTGGCAGTAAGTGGCACTGAGTGAGTGGTTTCCTGATTCTGCCCCAGAACTGAGGTCCGCTTTTGTATGTCCTTCTCTCTCCATGAGAGAAACTTCCACCTGCAGCAATGAATGCTCCATCTGCCACCTCTCATTGTATGTAGGAGAAATAGACAGTTTAGTACCATTTTAAAACTGCTGGGGGAACTTCTTTCTTGGAGTTCTGTCACCTGCAGGCTCTGGGGCCTGGATTGTTGCTGCATGGCCATGAAGTTTTACTCCAATCTGTTTTCAATTCCTTAGGTTGGAGCTATTTGACTTTGGTGCATTGTGAGATAAAAAGTGTTGGCTAATTTTCATTATTGTCAAAGAGAAAGAAAATTTCCAGGATTTTAAGAAGCAGCAATTGGATTGCATTTATGCTCTCTCTTTAACTGATTCTTTGTTAAAAGACTAATATTTTCATTCTACTTGAGAAGCTTGATAAATTAAAGTGCTTGTTCCTTTCAAATTGAGGCCATTTAAGCAGAAGAGAGAAAAGATAGCTTTTTGCCTCTATCTTTTCAAACATTTCCATTCCTTCTTCCTTTTCCTGGCCAGCCTACAACTCATATTCAAATTTTCTCCTTGGGGTATGAAAGAATTTGTTGATATTCTGAAAGAAGGTGACAAGTTTGTCCTGTGACATACTTTGGTTAAATTGCAGCTCATATGGGGAATGACAGAGAATGTCACAGCCCAAGATAAAGTGGAAATTTAGTTAAGGTTCTTGCTCATTGAAATTTATATGCTCACTTAACCACTTATTTCTTGTTTTAACTAGAGAGCTAGAAAAATTTGTTTAAAGATACTGGAGCATTGAGCTGTAATTAAGTTCATTAATATATGTAGCTAATCCATGCAATATTAGTGTATTGCTAAGAAGAACAGTTCTTTTCTTCTAATTGATATGAATCCAGTTCAATATTTTTTTCCTATTTTGAAGGACTTTCAACTTTCTTACACAATGAAGAAATTAGACATGGTCTACATATGGAAGAATGAATAAGCTATGAAAATGCTTGTGAGAAAGTTATCTACCAGCAAAAAAAAAAATCTCTAAAATAGAACAGGAACATCCTTAGTATAAAAGTTATATTAGATGAACTTTAGCATTTTAGTAGAAAGGTACTTAAAATTATGACACCTCATAGCCAGCATTATAAATTTTTAATATGTATCTTAAACATCACAAATGCCTATGGATTTAGTGATGCTTCTTTTTTTAAAATTTATTTTCTCGGTTCATTTTTATATACTCATCATGACTGCACTCAACACTGAGAATTTGTACCAGAATATGACACAACTTACTGCTCTTGTTTCCCCTGCCCCTACTTACATCTCCTGCCCGCTACATACATGACCTTTGATTCCTTTTTTTAACTATCACATTTTTCTTTCCCCTTGTTATTTACCCCTACCCCCTTTTCCCCTTTGAATATTTTCTATTTCACAATATGTGTTATACATTCTAGAACTCATTTACATCTTTGGATTCTCATACCAGAGAAAAGATACAGTATTTATACATCTGTGACCTACTTATTTCACCTATAGCTATGTCCTCAGTACGTCCATTTGAGTATAAAAGACTCAAGTTTATCATTCTTTATGGCAGAGTAATACTCCATTTTATTAAAAAAGAAACCCACATCTTCTTTATCCAGTTTCCAGTTGATGGGCATTTGGGTTGTTTCCAAGATCTACCTATCATAAACTGAGCTGCTATAAACATGGATGCACATATGTTGCTATGCTATGAATCTTTTAGTTATTTTGTGTATATACCTAGCAGGTGAATAGCGGGGTCGAATGGGACCTCTAATCCTAGATTTTTGAGTAATCTCCACAGTGATCCCCACCGTGGTTGCACAAGTCTACATTCCCACCAAGCTTGGAGGGGGTTCCTTTCTCCCCACAGCCTCGCCGGCCAGGGTTTGCTGCTGGTTAGTTTCAACATAGCGGCTATTCTTTGTAGAGTGTGGTGAAACCTCAGTGTTGTTTTCGTCTGCATCTAGGAGCACTCCTTTTACCTATTTTAACTTTTCTGCTTTTGCTTTCATTACGTAGAACATACAAGGTAATACTGAGAAAGATTTTCAAAAGCACATAATTCTGCCAATTCAAGTCTATTTTTTTTTCATTTTGCCACCTTTTTAAACATTCCTTATTTTCCCATAATATGATAGACATATTCAGAGTATAGAAAAATAATTTCTTTTCTAGTAGTAGTACTTATTTTGCTTTATACCCATATTTTTACTAGAATCATATTAACTTTACATGTTACGTCAGTGCTCTTTTTCCTTCTGACTGCTGAATAAGATACTTAAAACCAAAAGTGAAATCTTGATGCACATTAAAAACCAAACTCCACAGAACGCCTGTAATCCTAGCACTCGGGAGGCAGAGACAGGAGGATTGCTGAGTTCCAGGCTTGCCTGGGCTCCATAGTGAGCTCAGAGCCAGCCTGAACTACAAAGCGAGACCCTGTCTCAAAAAAAAAAAAAAAAAAAAAACAACTCCAAAGATCATCCCTTAGCATCCACATGATATTCATTTCTTTAAGGAAAAAAATTGAAAAGGAATAACAAATTTTCTTAAGAAACATAAATTGTAGTTACAGTGAACTATAAGGCTACAAGAAATATTGAAGTATTTTAACCTAACTAATGTTACATACATATGTATGTAACATTTTACATATAAATATGAAAGATTTTGATCAGAGTAGATTTTTCTTTTCAAGAATTCAATAATATCATTTTTTCAGACATACTGACATTCCATGCATTTTAGGTATTTCCTGAAAGGAGTATTTTAAGATGGAATTTGATTCTTAAATTGGTAAGAGAGAAAGGAAAACGTCAACTTACCACCTTTTTCCTTCTCTGAGATACCTGGAATAGCCTGAAAAAGAAAAGAGAAGAATAAAATTATGCTTTAATTGGGAATAAACATTAAATAACATTATCAGGAACAAAAGAGATTATCAGAAATGTGGCAAAAATTGAACAGGGCATGACAGTAAAAACACAAGCCATGTGGACTCTTGGGCAAGTCATCATGCCTGGTCTGGCTGCAATAATTGCAAAGTATCATGTCATTATTTTCTTGTTTGAGGGTAAATTCAATCTAACATGTTCTAATGTTGTTGCTAGAATACGCTGACAGTGACACTTAAATGTCTGAATTTGGACGGAATATCTGCATTTTTTTGTCCTATTGCTGTAAGACAATAGGAGAGAAAGAGAAAAAAATTTATTTTTAGGTTAATTTGTACACATTGCAAATTTCTGTCCTGTCTCTGAGGTTCTACACGCACTTGAATAAGCTATCTGACCTCCCCAACTGAGAGTCTTATGTAAAGCAAAGACAATCACATCTACTTTACAGGACGGCTGCAAGCACAAAATGTGATCGACTCTGCAGACACATGAGGCTGTTGGGAAGAAGATGGCCGAACCTGTCACTGACTCCTATGAGCACTGACCATTCCCCAAGTCGATCATTATTTAAGAAGAATTAGGTTTAAAATGAGATGTCTTGACAGACTTAAGTTTAACTACCTAGCTCTAGTCTTTCTGATAACTCTAAAACAAATTAAGCAACAGGGCCGGGGATTTAGCTCTGTGGTTCCAGCATCCGTCTGGCACATGCAAGGTCCTGAGTTTGATCCCTGGTACCACCTATCACAACACCGGTCGTGGTCACACACTTCTCTAACCCCAGCACTCAGGAGGCAGAGGCAGGAGGATTGCAATGAGTTCAAGGCTAGCCTGAACTACAAAGTGAGACCCTTCCTCAAAACAAACAAACAACAAATTAAGCAAGTTGAATTTCTGATTCTCACTAACTTCAGTCATGACAACAAAATTAACACAGAGACATTAACTTACACTCTGTGAGTTTTTTAAAATAAATCTATCTGACCCATTGGGATTTGAGGCTTTCTACCCCAGAACTACTCATCGCAGAATAGATCTGACCACAGAAAAGATCTCTTTCCTTTAGCAGACAACATTCCAAAGTTGAGAAAAGAAAAGCATGTTCAGATTGGTAGTTTGTTTTGTTGAGATTGTGTGTGTGTGTGTGTGTGTGTGTATGTGTGTGTGAAAGGGGAGGGAGAGAGAAGGAGAGACAGAGACAAAGAGGTTCAAGCACACTTCTGTTGTAATGAGTCCAAGAAAATAACACCCATCTTCATTTCAAAAAATAATTATTACAAAGCTGCCCTTGTCTTCATGAAATACGAGTACTAATGAGATCATCACTTTTGGAATTTAAGAGATCTGGAGATTGATGCCATTATTTGAATAAGATAAAGATCTTTCTATAGGTTAGAACTGAGGTGAGGTTTACTTTGGCAAGATTGATCTATTTTAAAAATACACTTCTGAGTTCATCTGAGTCTACATTTAGCTGTTGATCACTTGTTACTTGAGTTGCATATCCATTCTGTGTCCTGTCAGAGATGCAGAGAATACTAGGGTACCAAACAGCTATGTGAAGGAAGAGACCCACAGACCAGGGCATTAAACTCACAGGACCAGCTTCCAGCACTTTCTGAGCATCCTTTACTTGAAAGTTACATCATCTGATTTTCCTTCCTCCTTCTAGAACTTCTCTGATTCATCCAAGGGGAAGGCTATTTCCTTCCTTTACAAGAAAAGTTATCTATTATTTCAGGAATGTTTGTTATTTTTTGTGTGAGTATTTTGAAAAGTATTTTGACATGTAATTTAATCTATATTATATGTGCCATGTTAACTCTAGCTGCCAAATTTAGCTTTGATCAGGTCTTTTCAAAAAATTGAAGCTACTCTTTTAAAAATACAAACAAGTGCTAGGTGTGATGGCTCATGCCTGTAATCCCAGCACTCAAGAGGCAGATGCAGGAGGATTTCTGAGTTCAAGGCTTGCCTGGGCTACATAGTGAGATCAGGGCCAGTCTGAACTACAGAGTGAGACACTGTATCAATAAAATAAAATACAATAAAATACAAAACAAAATACTTTTATTGACTCACAGGGTTATACAGGTTTGTGACAGGCAATTAAAAGGTATTCTTGGAGAAAATCTTTCCCTGTAGAGATAACTAATATTTTCTAGATACATAGAATGTGTAAATCAAAGTTTTAAACTTTGACCTGTAGAATTAATTCTATTCTCAGAACAACGCTGGGAAATTTCAAAGTTAAAGTGATTTTTTATGAAGCCACACAGTCAGCAACAGGATCCACGACATAGCCATTGGTGCATTGCACTCTGGACCTAAATTAATCTGAGTATTCTGAAATAAACTGGGGAAAAGTTGGGAGGCTTCATTAAAAGATACTGACTTAAATTACAAATTATCTAAACATGAGTATCTGCTTAGGATGTTTAGAAGTTGCTGTCTATTTTTACAGCTAGCTAAAGCATTTAAGACAAATTTAATGCCTTTCTTTAAATCACAAGTTAGCGTACCTCGTGTAATTAGCAAGAAGTATAACTGAGCATGTATGATACATAATAAAGATGATAGTCAATAAGTTTTCTTATGAACTGAAAATATTTTAGCTTTTCTATGACCAATGCAGATATCACACGTGGCCAACGCCAGTTACACTGCAATCTCATGACACTGATTTCAGCTTCCAAATCTCACTTCAGTGACTATAGTGATTATATTACAATGTGGAGAAAAGACAAAGTTTAATGTTTGTAGAATTTTATAACATTTCACTTAAAGTAAGACCACATAGTAATAAGAGACTTATAGCTCTCAGCTGATCTACCTATGAATTTGAGGAAGAATTAGTTTGCTAGAAAGCGATTTATGGATAAATTGGTTAAATGTGTGAAGAAATCCCAGAGATGAAAGGCATTAAATAAATTAGAAAGGCTGACATTTACTTTTTAGTTAAAACTGCTGACTGATTCCTTGTTGCATGTCTCACATTACCCTAGTTACAAAAGCCCTTAGCAAAACCTTCTGCATTATGGAATTCACAATCTAGTTAACAAAGACGTGAAAAAAGGAAAAGTAGCTCCACGCAGAGGATGCTGAGCAGCGGAGTCACTAGTGCGGCACCAAAAGCAATGAACGACCAAGCAGTAGATCGTTAAGACAGTTTTGGAGGATACTGAATCCTTGGGAAACAGTCATTAGTCAGGGAACTA
Source organism: Thryonomys swinderianus (assembly GCA_004025085.1). NCBI lineage: Eukaryota > Metazoa > Chordata > Mammalia > Rodentia > Thryonomyidae > Thryonomys > Thryonomys swinderianus. Next base: position 51,201 of record PVIC010002518.1, read on the forward strand.
TTTTTGCCCTAAACTTCTGAGCAGCACATCTTGGACACCAATGTCCTGAAGTCCCATAGCGTCCTGTCTTTTTCTGGCTTAGAAACCTCGTATGCAAGATGCTCATATAAACCGCTATGGAGTAGATGTTCGTCAAACGTGTCTGGAATTAACATACCAGTGCATATTTGCATACGCAGTTTAAAGAATAAGCATGGCTGTTACTTATGAGAAAACTCCCATAAAGAACACATTTCTTTGAATTCGTTAGAGGCTTTTGCTAATAGCTGCCATATGTTTCATTTGAACTCCATCCTCAGGAAGTGATTTAACATTTCTGGCAATAAAGCAATTAAATAGGATTTTCCTGCTGACCACATGGGTTAGCTGTAACTTCATATTTTTTTTCTCTCATTTCTCAATGGAACAAAAGAAAGCCTACTAATAAGTTCCAAATGAGAAGGGGAACTCATTCAATGCCTTTTGTTATTCTTCACTCTGATATTCAAATGATAGGATGATAACAACCTTTTCTACGGTTCTCATCCAGCTGTGTCCTCCCCATATACTAACTTTCTAACAGCACTTCAACACAAAGCTTTTTTTTAAGTTGGTCTGTAAAGGTTATTTTTCTATTGAATTTTCAAAAATTCATTAAAAACTCTTCAGTAAAAAGGAGGAAAATAAATTGTGTCTTCTTAACGAGATCCTGTGGAGCTACGTGTGGGAGCTTAGATTGTGTGTATGGCTGTTTATGTTTTTGGATGTGAAACATGGTGAGAAACATGCTGATTTGGACTCAGAGAAGAGTTACTGACATCTTCCCTGGCCTGCTGCTAGGGGAGGTATTTGCATTTGTAGAACACTCCCAGGTAGACAACTTTTGGAACTTACAGTATGCACAGAGAAGTGACTGACATAAATGGCCACACAAATAATAGATTTCATATTAAAATCTATTTTTGCACTGTGAAATTTGACAGCTTCTTATTTATTCAGTTTCTTTTTATTGATGAAGGACATTATTTCTCATCTTCACATATTGTCTTTATTATATGCTTTTTTCCTGACTTGTATAAAATACCTTTTTTACTCCTGAATAATTGGTACCATTAAGCAGCATTACTAAAAAGGCCCTTTAAAGGCTGAGCTCAGTTATTATGGTCCAAATGATTTTGTTCCTAGATTTCATTAGGTCATAACCTTTTGTGTGTTTCCTTTAGTACACAACAGAGCCCTGACATTTATTTTGTGCTTTCTGTCTGTATAGGCAGTGCTCCTTGTGCATGTTTCCATTTATTAGAGATAGTCACACAGAAGTTTCTGGAATATTTTGTTTTACTCTATAGGAATTTCCTTCTGTTGTCTTTTTAAAAAGTGGTGAAATCCATTAGATGGGTTGTTAATCATTCATCTATTCGATACACTTAAGTTGTCTCAGTGACAAAATAGTTTATTTCCCTTTAAAATATCTTTTCTCTCATAAAGAAGTAGAGAAATTTCAAATAAAGAATTGTCGTTAGAAATGGCAGGAAGTATCATTCCATGTGGAACAGTCTCTGTCTCTGATGAGGGCACAGGAGTCCACTGAGGGCAGTGGGCAAGAACAACAGTCTGGGTTTCACGTTTTTGGGAGAAGACGTGGAAGCAAACACATAAGAAGGAGACACATGGAAAAGTGGGTTTGTTCTCATGTCTTTTTCATTGACAACCTCTTTTGAAACCATTACAACGAGTGATATTGTTAGCTAAGAGGAGGAGAGAATCATTAAAACATTTAAAGGAAAATAATGCTAAAGAGAAAACCACTTGCCAGAGATGGCTGCCTTTCTGAATCCTTCGGATCTTACAAGATGTGAATTGTTCAGTGATTTCAGTGTGTTTCCATTTGAGCAAAAAAATTCACTGAAAGGCAGTTGGATTGTCAGTCTAATAACTATGGATAAAAAAATGTGGTATTTGTACAAAATGGAATACTACTCTGTCATAAAGAAGGATAAATTTGAGTCGTTTTTTAGGAACATGGGTACAACTTGAAAATATAATGTTACATGAGATAAATCAGATACATAGGCTTAACTACCAAATGGTTTCCCTTAGGAAAGGTGCATTATGTATATGTTATATACATGTAACAATTCTCCACAATGAGTATAATCGTTATGTACTACAAATCTGTACCAATAAAAAAATGAAAATCTATTTCTCCAATATTGACACTTATCTTTCTTTTGCTGAAAATATGAAACTTCATGGTAGAGTTTGGAAATCATTTATTCATACATGTAATCTATAAATTATATATCTACTATTTATCATCTATAAGTATATATGTACCATATATAAATTATACAATACTTAAAAATAAAATATTAATAAATTTCTCCTTTTATGTTGAAGTTGTTCTAAATAATGAAGTAGGATACATGAATATATGGCTTTGATTTATTGGCCATTGTCTTAATTACCTTCTTTGTTGCTGAATCACAATTCCTGACACCTTCAGGTTAAAGGAGGAGAGGTTAACGTTGGCTCATGACTTCAGAAGTTTCAGTCCATGGTTGGTCGCTCAAAGTCAGAAATAGCAAGGTGGGAAGCCCTGTGGCAGGAGACAGCAGCTCTCATCGTGATGGCCAACAGCCAGAGAGAAGGGAGGAGTCAGGAAGGGAGACACACCTTTCCAGGTCTCCCCCTACTTCCTATCTCGATCCTACTTTCCAGCAGCTAGATAGCTATAATGCACCTGTGATCCAATGACTTTGCAAAAGCCCCACCTCTGAAAATATGAGTGTTTGACCTAAACCAGTGCAGTCATATTATTTATAACACACACACACACACACAAACAGCCAAATTTACAGTGTTTACCTCTGTATCAGCAGATGTACCACCAACAGCTAGGTATTATACTACGGATACTGGTGCTTTGGCTCTTTCTCTGCCATCATGCCTTTGGAGATGCTGAGACTTGGACAGGTCAAGCAACTTGGCTGAAACTATAGTGTTTCAATTGCCAAGTGGAAACTAGGCTAGACTCTAAATCGTATAGCATTATTATGTCATTATACATAAGACTGATGAATTCAGAGGTCGCCATGGATTTGTCTTTCCCAGTGTTCTTGATTTCAGTTCAACTTATTTCTCAACTGGATAATGAATGATAAGTGGAAATTCATGTTCAGAAAGATGAGAATTATTGTCAAGGAATAAAGCATACACACACACACACACACACACACACACACACACCTCATATTTGCAAACCCAGCAAAATTATTCTTCCTCTGTTTTGTATGCCAATTTACATATAAGAAAAACACTGATTACTCATGTTAGTTTTGCTTCTTAAATGTCTTATCCATGAAAGTTCACAACTAAGAAATACTACAGACATGACAGGTAACTAATTTAGAGCGCAACTGATTCACAATGATTTTTAGTCTTTGTGTTAGATGATGAGAAGCAGTAATTCACATGCCCTTCATTGCCACTCCTGTCCTTCCTGGCACACCCGTAACAAGTCTCTTCCCCTTGTCCATGCCATCGAGCTCTGGTGGGCATCACTGAGGCAGCCACTGCTGAAGGGTTTTGCTCCTGCACTGTTTTCTTTTAAGTACATTAACGATACTCCTCTACCTTCACGGAAGGCTCAGGCCTCAGTCACATGCTTCATTATCTTTATCCTCTTGTACCCAGTGGTAATTAATTAGACATAAGCCCTTGTTAAGGATGCTGCACATTTTCCTGTTGATGCTGGGTTGCATCGAAAGAAATGGAAGACATGCTATGCAGAGAAGCAATCTAATAGTGACTTCAAGATTGAAGGCTGGAACAAATTTACAAGCACATATGAATAACTTCAAGGTCTTTTACTGCGGCTAATTAGTTTGATATCTTTTTGTCAAGTTTCTAAAACTCTGTGAGGTCAATTTTTTCATCTGTAAAATAAAGGTGGACATAGTAATTAGTTCCCAGGGCTGTTTGTGAGGATTAAATGAAATTGCTGAATGAGAGTGGCTTAGCCCAAAGCCCATAAAATGGTTAGGTTTTCATTTATATGAGATGTTTCTTAAAAAGGTAACCATATATTTCTTAGGAGGTAATATAACACAAACTTAGATTGTTTCTATGTCTTCCTATTATTTCTGTGACATTAATTTATTTCCACCTGTTCATTCTTCCTTTACTTACTCTGAATGATTTCTAATTGCTTTCTGGATATTTTGAGAGAAATTCTCCTCCTCTCCCTCTTTATTTCCTTTAAGTCCTACAAAGTCCAGTGTAAAATGTAGAACATCTCTACCATGACAAGAAAATAAATAGGCCAATTTTCAGAAAAAAATGTAATGATATGATCTTCCAATTGGTGGCTTTTGATAACATGATAACTATTAGAGGAAATGTCTTATCAAATCACAAGGTCATGGGTCCTATCTCAATTCCTTGCCCTGCACAATGAGCCAAATCCCCCTTTTGTGTTATTTTGAATTTGCTCCTCTAAGCTTCCTTTCTGTCTTGTTCTCTGTGCATAAAGCAGACCTGGATGGAGAAAGGAATTATATGCCCTGTTTTCCCGGGATAATTCTGGATGAGGATGACTTCTTGCTGGTTTTGACACTTACCTCAGAATGTTCTTTCTTGGATGACATAAAATATAAATACTAATCTTTGTGTTATAATATGTCAGCTTGAATTTGCATTTCTAGTTGCTCTCAAATACAACCCTGTGAAATGCATATGCAGAAAACAAAATTCTCATTTTCATAGGGTGAAAGTTAAAAGCAAGTAAGAGATAGATAGCATCTCTTTTCTTTGACTTTCTAGATGACACAGAGATCAACACAGCCCACTTATTAAGTGACTGGGTATCTACTCACACCCTCCAAAGGTCACTGGCTGTACAGGTCACTGTGCTCCGCTGCTGGGGGAAGGGCATGTGAAATGTGCGGTGTAAACAGAGAGGAGCGGTTCTGCCACAGAGCACACAGTGGGAAGCTTGTTCCTGCTAAGGTGCTTTCAACTTTTCTGGCACGGTGTGAACCCACCTTGCTCCTTGTCGAGTAGCAAGTTCCCTTGTTCAGTAATTGAAGTTAATTCTAACAAATGTTCTAACTCTTCACTGTGTGAGTTTGGATAATAATTCACATGAACACTTAAAAATGGAACCTGTCAACAGGACCCAGTGTCCCCAAACTTCCAGGTAGGTTTGACCCATAGAAGCCTCATTAGGACGAAGCCAGGAAGAAAGATGGAGTTAGAGTATTAAATTCCCTGGCTGGGGAATTTAATCCCAGTGGGCCTGGAGGTTTGAACTCGGTTCTTCACTCAAGCTCATTACTTTTCCTAAGGCAGCTGACTCTGCAGACTCTTTCCCCAATAAATTCTGTGAATTGCTTTTTTTCTGGTGTTGCATGCTCTGAGGTGGTCACAGCTCAGCGGCCACTGAACCATTGGTTCTTTTCCGGCCCCTTGTATTTCTCCTCTCTCATATCCCTGTAATAGTCCCTGTGTAACTAATCCCTCTGCAAAGGATTCTATTTCAAGTGTTTCTTCTATATTCTCTTGGATCCCTGGTCGATAAACCCCTGTTCATATTCTTCTAAGAATCAGCAGGAAAATTTCTTCTCTGCCTCTATCTTCTCATGTGGAGCAGAGGTTGTAGTAAGCAGAGCGACATCTTAAGAACCACTGATGCATCCTTGTTGTCCATCTTAGTCTTGGAAAATGGGTCAGTGAATTCTGAACAATCTTTGAATGCAATGTATACAGCTGACACATTCTCAATTTAATGGTCGTGGTGAAAAGACTGAAGTCACCAACCATAGAGAATATAAAGCAGTAACATTAGTAATAAGCTACATCTGATTTTAATCTGAATCAAGCTCCTGTTCTTAACCTCTACTCTTCATAACTTTTCTTGGACTGGCTTATTCCTTTTTTATTTTTGGCTAGTACCCTATACTACTGATAAAAATAAGAAGTTGAAGGCCAAAGGTAGTGATGTTGTGTTCGATTGTTGGAAACAAAATACAACAAAAACACTTGGAATGTGAGTTTAAAGGAGTAATGAGCGCAGAACAACCTTGAGGCGCCTAATGATGACGCCACAACCTTTAAAGGAGCAACCAATTTAAACATAACTAAGCCCTGGGCACTTTCCTTTTCTATGTCAGTCTCGTGTTAGCCAAAGCTTTTCCATTTTCCTTCAAATCAGGCACCTCTGGCTCAGGCTGCACTCACCGGAGCAAAAGACGACAACACACATCTATTTTATGGCTCGGTGCACTTCAGCAGGAGGTAGGGAGCTCGGCGCTGCAGCCTCGTGTAACTGCTCTTCTCCGAGGAAACACAGCGGAGTGAGGTTGTTTCAGCCTGGGCGCCAACGAGGAATATTTACAAAGACCTGGCTCTTGCAGGCCTAGATTGTTTTCATCACTCAGTCGTGATGTTGAAGGACCTCTTTACACTTTATGGTCTCCCACTTTTTGCTAGTATAAATGAAAACCTGAGGCAAGCCCCCTTCTGAAGAAAGCAGGCTTAGGCTGGGGATTTAGCTCACATGGTGCCATGCCAACCTTGGACGCACAAGAAAGCAGGTTAATCTTGACCGTGGTTCTTCTGGTCGTGCAAGGTGTAAGGGCCACATCTCATGATAATCTTGGGATGGTGAAGGGTGTCACAAAGCAAGAAGCAATATAGCGTGCATGGATGTGTGTGTGTGTGTGTGTGTGTGTGCGTGTGTGCGTGCATGCATATGTGTGTATGTGTGTGGTCTGGCATCTCTCTTCTTACAGACTCAACCACGGGATTCCACTCTAATGACCTCATTTACCCTAGTAACTCTCCAGAGGTCTTACCTCTAAACATCAAAGTCCAATTATGCTTCTACACTCTTAATACTTCACCATGGAGATTAAATTTCAGAGCACAGTGCTTTGGGGGCTATGCAAACTGTATCATGCATACGCCAACATACTTCTCATCAAACTCAAAAGTGATTGGCTTATTAATGATTGAGTTTATAAAGTGGTTTTTCATTATGAGATCAGCAAAATCAAACAAACAAAAAACCCCGTGAAAACAAAGGTGAAAGTAAACAGCAAGTTTATGAAAGTCAGCTGGTTTTTAAGAGCAAGTTTGCATTATAAATATGACCTAATTTTTACCTCAGCTGGCAAAGAACACCTGCAAACACTGTTCCCTTAGCAACCATTCTATCATTGTATGCTTTTTCATGTACAAGACCTTTCAATGTCTTTTTGAATCATCCATTATTAGGGTTTTTGAAACCTGGTTTGACTTGTAAAATATTAAATGGATACTGTGTCAAATTCTAGCTCTAATTATCAATAAGATGACCCTTTATTATCTTAAATACCTTGCTGCTATTAATTTGGAGTGTGACTTTTGCTGTCTGTGAGAAGATTAAAGACTGTGCCTATCAGCTCTTCATTTTGAGACGTTCGGACCCTCTTGAGTACATGCATTGTACTCATGCAGGGTACTCATACCCTGAGGAGTACATACATGCATTGCATGTAACTCATCAGCTTATCTATTTACATGAGAAAACACTTAGTAGTACTTTTAAAACTAAAGATACTAAAGCAGTGTCATTGTCTTCCTTCTTAAGGATTCCAGTGCAGTGGGATGGCGAATCCAGAAAGCTCATGGGATCCCAATTACTTAAAATGCACAATCCAGTACCAGGGAAGAATAATACATTAAAAATGATAACCTCTAATGTAAAAATTATAGCATAATCTATATGGTACTCAAAGAAATAGTCTTTGAAAGAACAGAGAGTATAAAGTGATTCCAAAATGAGATACCTCAGTAGTTTATCTATTTTAGTAATCAAGACAATGTTGCTTCTATAATGAGACATTTCCCACTTTCCATGAGAGTTCTTCTTTTCTGCAGGAAGTCATCATTATAGAAATGTGAGGAAGAGGGAAAGTGTGCCTAGCTCTCAGGAAATTAGAGGTCTTTCTGAAGTTTCTATAATTATTTTTCATATAAAAATGTACTTTTAACATCTCAAAGCTTTGCTGAAAGTGATTCACACCAAGTTCTTATAGTGTAGGTGAAAGAAATGACCTATTTTTAAGTATCTTTGGAAACACACAACATTCTCCGTTAAGTCTTTTTACTTCCTACAAATCCTTTTTTGTATTTATTTAAAGTTTCATACGTTCTCTACCTTAAGGACCTTGAGAACTACAAAATTAAAGATCTATTGAAGTAGGTCTAAAAGTATTCAAATGAATTGTCTTCATGATGCTTTGAATTTCTGCTTTTGTTCTGAGAGCTATAATAAATTTTATTTCATAGCCCAAAAATTCAGAATATAAAATAAAACTGTTTTAATCAAGTGCTTTAATTTATTAATCAAATTATAAGACAGTAAGATAATTAATAAGATAGTATCTACCAGCTATTTTAATTGGCATCTATTCTTAAATACCTTTGATCATTTCTCTTTGAAACACAACCAAGTCTCTGTTGCAAAAATAAACAAATAATTCAGTCTTTGTTTTAGTTGTACATCTGAAGTTGTTTGCTTTACTTAAAGTGCAAGCATTTTGAGGGTAGAGCCCTTAGTATTTTTATCTGTTTGTATCCATATCAACCTTTCTTTGTGGGAAACTAACTATTCTGTGGATTTTCAATTATAACCTTGAATTTCCTGTAGATTTGATATTCTGACACATAATTAAACTGCTTTTAGAATTTAAAATGGGTATTTAGAGACTTCGGATCTAGTGCTGTGTCATTGAGAAGGTAGTTGCACACGTAAACGTAATTTTCCTGCTTATAAAGATTTAGCTTATCATTAAGGTTTCAATGTTTAAATTTTAAATAATTTTAATCTGTACTGAAAAACCTGTATTTCTCTTGGAAGTCTGTCAGTAGGAAGCTCAGCCAAACTGAAACCATACGAATTCTAGGAAATAATGCCTCTTTACCTAAGAGAAATAGTAACAGCCAGAGAGCTTACTGTGTTGGTTTTAAAAATAGCCACAGATTCTTTGCTGGTCTCCCTTTTACACGCTGGAGCTGTGTTGCGCCCCCCCCCCCCATAGGCCCTATGGAGTGAAACTCTACAAAAGGCACAGATTCCTTTCACTCCTCTTCAGGAGGGTTTACTCTGTGGAAAGTGAGCTGCCATATTGTGAGGACACACGAGTAGCTTCTATGGCTCAAGGGAAGGAAGTGGGGCCGCCTGGCAACAGCCGCACGATTTGCCGGAGGGAAGGCGAAGCCTCCAGTCGCGGACACGCCTCCCAACGTGACTGTGTGACCTTGTGAGCTGCTTGGCTAGAACTACCTGCATGCCTGCCCACAGCCACTGGGGCCGTAAATGTTCACTGTTGTTTGGTTGCTAAATTTTGGAATAATTTGTTATGTATGGACAAATAGCTAACACATTGACCTATATTTTGGAATAAATTTTCATATGTATTAACAGAAGTATGACCAAACTTAACTTTCATCTTATCCCTTAAGAAAGAGGACATTTAGAATTATTATTATTATTATTTTGAGACAGGGTCTCATCTTGTAGTTCAGGCTGGCCCTGAGCTCACTATGCTATCCTCCTGCCTCTGCCTTTTAGAATTATTTTAAAAGATGATTTCAGATTCAAAAACATTAAGTCAGCCTTATCATAAAACAATTTCATCCTGCTGAGATTGAGAAACATTTTCTTTTGTGGCAAGCCAAATTTTAAAAGGCAGAAAGCCGGACACTGCCCTTTATTATAATACCTTTCATGACTCTTTGCAAAAAAGTATTCTGCTTGGAGTGATGGGCATTATTTATGAATATGTATTTATTCAACTGTACCGTATCAATAAAGTGAAATAGGAGTAATATAGAGTGGAATAAAAATTGACTTACACCCTTTAGAACTTAGATTTTTCAATAAATATTGATGTAAACATACACAAACATATGTTATGGACATAGATGTAAAAGACTGCATTAAAATGAAAAACTTCTTGTTATTATTCCATAGATTATTTTATTTAAGCTTTATAGTAATCCTATAATGCATCAAATGGACTTTTCATTAGTAAAGCTATTTTTTGAAAATAAACACTTTTGTGATTATAAAGTAAATATAGAGACTTTGGCAATATGGAAAGATGCTTCTATGCAGCATTGTGTGAATCAGCTCAGCAAACTGTTTTCCTAAGCAAGCAGGGTGGGGCAGGCCCTTGACTTCTGGGCTGTTCCTACAGAATGTGACCCACAAGGCTACACTTTTACAATTCTTGTTTAGGACTGTGATCTGCTGTGTTTTACAGTAAATTTTATTATTGTTATTGTCTTTCAAATGTGCTCAAGGGAATCTCCAGAACTCACTAAAAATAAATGCAAAGCTTTTAGTAGCCCATATTATTAAGGAAGACACACTAGAAATGTTCCTTAGAACTCTTTGAGAGGGACTTTAAGCGTAGCATTAACTATGTCATGGCTAGAATTTCCTTTTTATTTTCTGTGTTAATCTAAGTAAGTTCTTAGCTCTCAAACCAAATATAAAGTACATACTTTTACTTATGTGGTAAAAATGTAAGATTATTATTATTTCTCAGATTAGAACCATACTGTACAACAGGGAGATGCAAAGTCATTACTAAACTTGAAAATTTGGTATCTAAACAAATGACAAAGCAGTAGTAATTGTGTTTGCTGTAGTGAAGCTCTAAAGGGTTTTGCTTATATGAGTAAAATATTTATCTTTCTGTCTTTTTTAGGTAAATGCTGGAGTATCAGCTAGTCCTTGTCAACCCTTTAGGGATGATGTGTAAAGAATTTTTACCATAAAATAATCCAGATGATTGATTTGTTTAAAAACTAAATGCTAAAGAATGTTTTGAGTTTCTTGAACTTACATAGGCATATAAATGAACCACACAGAAGACTAAGATATAATCACAGCACTAGAATGAGGATCATAGCAGAGAAATTTCTTCTTACATCTCATAATTTTAGCAATTATTTTGCATAACAATCAGGAAGAAAAGAAACAAAAGGGAAATTTCAGAAGATGGCCACTGCCTTCTTTTTGCTGGTGTGGTTTGCTGCAGTTTTGAAAGCCTGAGAAGTACATAGGGGAACAAGGCTAAGGAGATTTGGTTTTCAGACCAGAGGCAGCCTTCTGTAAGGGAAGAAGGTATAATGTGATATGTAGGAAAATGTTGTCTTGATTCCCATAATCATAATATGGGGGTACCACTACAACACTTCCTAAACACTTAAACATGTTCTGGGACAATAATTTTGTGCACACACAGAAGAAATTTCAGAGGATAATAAATACTCCTCTGCCACATAAAAAGGGGCTGGTGAGTGGGTGGTTTCTGAAACCTAATCATAAGTTTCAGACATAAGTGAAGCAGGCTGTCAGGGGACAGTTCTTGGTAAACAATTAGTCTTTCATGTGAAGACAAACAGCTGCTGAAAACCTTTGGAAAAATGCTATAGAGATTTGAGAATTCACGGAAAGAGGACTTCTGGCGCTTTCAGGGATGAAAATCAGGGCTGAGCATTGTTCAGGAAAAGTGGAGACTAGGAGGAAAAGATTGTTTACTTTCACTGCATTTTAAAACATGTAGTACTTTGCATTTATTCCAAACTAAAGCCAGGAAGCTCTATCAACCAGTCATTCAATATATACTAAAGGTAATGCTATATAGGATAGGAAAATAATGAAATATAAAATGGAAGAAAGAGGAAACGTTCCCACGCAAATTTCACCAACAATTCAAGAGAGAAATTGAAATAAATATTGACAGTCAGAGGATTTAGCTTTGTAAGGACTAGCATCTAGAGCTGTGCCTTCTGAGTATGAGTTGGCCTTTAGAACTGGGGACACAGTGTGCTACAGTATCCAGAGGCTCCCCAAACATTAAAGTAGTATTTGTGATTTCACTTTGTGAGGTTTCAGCTTCCAGTGGTCAATGTTAGCCTAAAAGTATTGAATGGGAACTTCTGAAATAAAGAACTTCTCAGTTTTAAATTGTGCACTGTTCTTAAGTAGCATGTGAAACGTCACACCGTCTCACTTTTCCCAGCCAGGGAGCTGAGACACCCCTTTGATTAGTGTATTCATCTTATGTATGCTACCTGCTCATTACTAACTTTATAAGAAAAGAAAAAGAAAACATGGCATAGGTATATCCAAGACCTTGTAGTTTAGGTTAAGCATTAAGCATCCATCCATGGGCTTTTGGTAGATGAATGATGTGATTTGCAATTATAGAAGAAAGTCTGACAGTTGTGAAAAGAATCTATTGGAAGGAGGGGATCAGAGCTGATATCCTGTTAGAAGGTCAGAGATAACAGGTCAGGAAAAAGAAATGGCTACTGCTTAAACTAGGATGTTAGACATGAAGGTAGGCAGATGTGGTCATGTCTAAGCTGTTAGAAGGAAAGTCAGTGGCAGATGTTTGGTAAGGTCTGGTCTATGGGAATGTGAAAGAGGTTGTGATCAGGCTGGAGATTTAGCTCAGTGGTTCCGGTGCCTGCCTCGCAAGCACAAGGTCCTGAGTTCGATCCCGGTGACCACATACAATGCTGGGTGTCATGACTCAGGTCCACGAGCAATCAATACCACATACCACAGTGCCGGGCATGGTGGCTCACGCCTGTAATCCCAGCACTCGGGAGGCAGAGGCAGGAGGATTGCTGAGTTCGCGGCTTGCCTGGTCTACATAGTAAGCTCAGGGCCAGCCTCAACTACAAAGCGAGACCCTTCTCAAAAAAAAGAGAGGTTGCAATCAAAGAAGGTCTTCAGCATCCTTCCACACAAAGCTGAGTGGATGGAACTCTCATTTTAAAGAATAAAGGAAGACTGCTGGTGGGATGGATTCCACAGAAATAGGAGCCGAATTTGGTTTTACAAAAGCTCAACCCGAGAGTCTGTGGGATTTTTAAATCATTGGTTATGGGAGTCTGGAAATCAGAACACAGGTCTGAGCTGTGGTATAACTCTAGGGGACTGGAAGCTAAGGAGATAATAGGAATAGTTTGAGAATGTGACATGGCGGAGATTGGCTCTGAGACTGGGTGCCAGAATTTAAGTGTCAGCTCAGAATGTAAGCAGTAAATACATAAACTGATAAGCAGAAGCCAGAGAAAACAGAGAAACAGAATCCCATGAAGCCATACAAGGTGGGGAAAAAGGATTTTTTAAAAGCGAGACGGGCAGTCAATAGACTAGATTGATCTGAGGCCCAGTAGGATGAGCACGAGCATGTGATAATTCGATACAGCAGTGTGTAAGGTGCTGAAAATTCTGCAAGAGTGACTGAGGAAGCTTGGAAGGGATGGGAAGCCTGTTTAGAGCGTGTTGAAGAGAAAGGCTCTGGGGGGAGGAAGCAAAGATACTTATTCCCTGAACCATTGATGCAGAAAGACATTAATCTATCCAATTCATTTTCTGAACTAATATTATACAAGAGACAACTCAGGGTTACAAAGAAAGGTGCATCGAGTTCCACCTTTGGAGTGGTTTGGGACAGTCTCGGGTAGGGAGACAAACATTTTGCTCAGGTGGATTCTCCAGCATTGCTTTGTGCTGGTCTCACAGGGCTGCTCATCTTTTTTTATGTCCAGATCTACATCATCAGGGATTACAGAGGCGAGCCACCGTGCCCGGCATCATATACAGGGTTTTTGATTCGAGCCTCATCTCCAGGGATGTAATACTTGGTCTCAAGGTAGTACAGGGCCCTTGTCATAGTTTGTGTCAAGGTGTCCTATAACCTGCCTCCTGGTAACAACAGATATGCTTTGCACTTGGCTGAAACTAGGACAAAAGAAGATAATCCAAGTGGCATTTTCTTCTCTGAGTGGACCCAAATTTGATATATACTTTTCAAACAAAAATGATTTATAGCTTTATAGCTGAACGTGCTGTTAGTGGAGCAAGTGGGTCACTGGGGCCCTGACCCAGGGGGTACATTTTGTGTCTCTCTGGCCCCTCCCTCTCTCTCTCTCTGCTTCCTGGCTACCTGACGTTGAACAGCTTGCTTTTTTGAGCCCTCTCCTAATGTTATTTCTGCTTTGAAGTCAGGTAAGCCATGGACTGAAGCCTCTCAAATAATGAGCCTAAATAATTCTCTCCTTTCCTGTGGGTTGCAGGTATCAGGTATTTTTTCCCAGGTGGTGGAAAAGTGAAAATATAGACATTACTCAGGTTACTTGTATGTGGAAAATAGTGATAGGAAGGAAAAATTGTGATATTCTCTTGCGTGGGAATTCTATTTTGTAGGATTCTTTTATTTTATTCTCTCACAGAGATCTGAGACTGTGAAACCAAGGCCTAGGTGTATGAAGAAGGAATTCCAAAGCTAAGAGTATTTTAATAAATCTGCTTGGTAAAAGCCAACCTTCCCAAGGTGGTTGAGAATAGGAAAACTTACAGGTTAAGGGCTAGTCATTATGAGATTCATATTAGTTTATTAGAATACCTGTCAGTATTAAAGGTCACACAGAGGAAAAAATCAGTATTTCTGCTCTAGTCACATAGCTGGATTCTGTTCATTTTATATATAACACTTTTGAGTTAAAATCTCTGTTTTTATTGTATCTCTATTTATTTTTATTGTAGAGTCGTGCTGCTGGGGGTCAACCCAGGGCTTCACCTATGCTACAGTATGTGTTCTACCATTGAGATAATCCCCCCAATTTTTGTCCTATTTAAAAAGTACTAGAGATAGAAATATCAGAAAAACCATCTAACAACCCAAACCAAAGAATCACCAAAAGCAAGACTTTGTATACATATACTGAAACTCAGAATTTTTCATTTTCTGTTTAAAATTACAATTTTTTGACGTGTCTATGATTTCACAAGCACATGTTTTTCTTCCTACCAAGATGGTAGAATGTTCATATTGGCATAAGCATTGATCCTTGTCCTAAGTGGCTTTAATATTATCTGCGGTTCTGTGCCTTACTTATTCTGCTCGTTGGTTTCTTGACATCATACACTGAGAATGTGACCACAGATCTGCGGGTATCATTTCTGCTCATGAAGACTCAAGCCCTGTTATGTTGATTTCAGTTTTAATAAAACACCATTTCCCCCTTAAACTGATGAATTAACTTTAGCATTTTTAATGACCTCTAAATCACACATAATAAAATCTTGATTGAACAGAATGTTTTAGAAATGGAATGCCAATCTCATACTTTGCCTTTAATACTGTTTTTTAAAATTTTATTTCAACCAGTTTTGAAAAGATATTGTAAAGTAGGTTAACATATTTTCCCGCTTGAGCATATAAAGTACAATAAGCACAATATAATCTTTCTTTTAAAGAGCTTTGTTCTCTCAGTGCCTCCAGCACTGAATTATGAGGGCAATGCTTTCACTATCTAGCTTCAGGTAGTATCCCTAAAGGTAAGGGAAAAATACCAAGAACACACACCGTATTCTGGAAGCTACTAGAAACATTAGGTAGAAACTATAGGCTGAGACTTGATTTCACCTTTTCTCTGAGAACTAAATTACCAATTGCTTCAACTAAACCAGCCTAGCTGACATTTTAAAGAGTTAAGATAGTTTATTTGGAACAATAAATTTAAATAGCTTATTTTCTGTATTTTGCCAAATCTCTGCAGAAATGGATGCTTAGAAATGACTGTGGGATGCTGAAATTTTCTGTCCAGAAGTTTAAAAAAGTAAAGTTTCTACTCATTCTCCTGACAGGTGAGAGAATGAGTGACACCTTTGTGGAATGTCTGTAGCACTGCGATTCTAGGAGGGCACCAAGCTGAATTTAGTTTTTAGAAAGACTATTATAGTATTTTTCTTGTACTTCTAAAACTCTAAATATTATTGTTTTATTGTGTATGAATACATGCATAAATTCTTTCCAAGTTACCTTTCTTATCAAGGATCAACGTTTCACTCTGCAATAAAGAATGAAAATGTCTTTAAAAAAAAAAAAAACAACTCAGACTATTCGCAGGGAGGCCTCGAAGCTGCTGCGCAGTCTGTGCCCTTGTTCCACGGAAGTCCTGCCCTCTTCCGCAGGCTCCTCCTGAAACAGCTTCAGTCAGAACGTCAAAAACCATTCACAGTTGCTGTAACGACACCAGGGTGCTTATGTGGCTCAAAACGACCCATTTTCTTCACCTAATGACGCGTTGTCAGGTATTTGTCACCAAGCCTCACAGTAAGGCAACAAACTCGCTCAAAGACCACAGCAGGTCGTCAAACCCAGAATACTCTGCAAGTGCCTTCTCTGCGAGTGAGGAAGTACTCCAGTACCGGGATTCCAGACTGATGAGAGAACCCGAAAGGCCCATCCTGTCCCACGGCTAATTTTCCGGTAGGGGAGATTTGTAGATGAAAAACAAATCCAGTTCTTATTGTATTCAGATACGTGTTGGGAAGGAGATAGAATAAGACCGTGTGTTGGAGAGTGAGGGAGCTTGGAGAGGGGCCGGGAGGCAGCGTTAGCCAGGGTGATCAGGGAAGCTGGTCTCAGAGGCTGGCATTTGGGTGGCTGCCCAAGGGTTGAAAAAGACTCAGCCCTGCACAGGTGTCTGAGGAGCAGTGGGGGTGAGGGGCCCATGGGATTGAAGGGGGCCTGGTGTGTCACAAGGGCAGGACCGAGTGAGAGTCACTGTGATAGGGTGGAGAGGGCAGAAGCCTAGCGGGGAAAGAGCTCCGGAAGCTGACTAGCCGGATGCGCCAGCCCTTGGAAGAATTTCATGCCGGTTGCAATGGGAAGCAGCTGGCTGGTTTTAAGTGGGCAGACTGCTTGGTCTGATTAATGCTTAGGTTACTCTGCAGAGGCCACACTGGGAGTGGGTAGAAGAGGAGGCCAAGGTCTCTTGGAGACTGGGAAACAGCGACCACTGGAGCTAGGTTTGTGTTTGTGGGAGATCTTCAGTCATTTCTGGCCTAGGACTTGGCGAGTCAAAAATATCATGAGATATTTTAATAGTGGGCAGGATCTGCTGCTGCCTGGACCGCGTGGGTCATGGGAAGGAAAGCTAACTATTCAAAGTTGCTTCTCCCTATTTGAATGGGAAGCTGGCTTACAACCTGGGCCTCTAGAGCAGAAAGCGATTGTCCTGCTTTTCCAGTGTTAATCACAGATGGGTGTTAGCCACAGGAAGATGTCAAATCAGAATTGTAGCTGTGTGATCACTATGTGTTAGACTTTGTTGCAAAGCCCTTATGGTGTGATAGTTAATTTATGTTTCTCAACTTTCATGGGAGGGAGGTAGTGCTACTATACTACTACTACTACTACTACTACTACTACTACTACTACTACTACTACTACTACACCTACTAATGGTATAATAACAGCAGAATTCATATTAGCCAGAGAAAATCTAGCTAAGGCCCGAGCTTTATCTTTGTGCTCAAGTTCAACGAAAGAGGAAAAGATTGAGATTGAAGGAAGAAGTTCAAACGCAAGTGTAAGCTTTAGTGTCATTGTCCTATGAGGTGATTTTGAAACCATGGGCCAGGATGAGATCTTCCAAACAGTGCGTAGATAGAGCAGAAAAGATGGCAGCAGATGGCATCTTGGGATCCTTAATGGCTGGGATGACTCTTGTCAGATGAACAGCAAAAGATCTTGAGCAAATCGGATTGGAGGAAATCTGGCAATGCACTTTAGTCTCTGCCTAAAGTTTCCAAAAGTTCAAGCACAAAACTTTTTTCAAATATCAATTTATAAAAATGTTTTTTAGGACAGGGAATTATGCAGATTTGGGCATGACACAACAATATTTTTCTCTGTGGAATACTAATATTTTCAGAGAAAAAGTTTAAGCACACAAGAAAATCAAGTCCAGGGAAGTCCCTGTTCCAGTGAATGCATGAGTGTTTCTGGGGTTTGGTGCTGACAACTGGGGAGAGTTGTCTAAACCCTGACTGAAGCATCTAAAGCTTTCAGGAGCTGATGTCCTGTTTTCCTCCTAGCACATGTATCCTTTATCCAAGCTTATGGAAACCTCTGTGGGTGTAAGAATGCCAAGAAGTGCAAGATTATATACATCATATGTTCTACCATCCCGAAAATTTATTAGCAATACACTTAAGCCCAAACTGGACCCCAAGAACCTCAGGATCAGTTGACACAGGTGCATGACAGTATAAAGAAGGAAAATTAATGAGCTATTATAACTGAATGTATATTAACACATATATAATTATGACTTTATTGACTTGGAAATAACCTGATACTGTGATGAGAAGACATATATTCATGACCAATTGCTTATTAATTATAAAACAATTTACATTTTAACTTATAACTGAAACATTTTAAAGAATGTACTTTAATTTGAACTGGAAGAAGTACAGATGTGATGTTGAGGATCTTTATAAAAATTGGACAGAGTGCATATATAAAGGCTCATCATTTTCTGGAAAATATAGCTGAGTGGGTTATTTTCTTTCCAAAGTTTCCAGTAGGATCTGCTGACCATTTATATACACGTATGAAACACTTTTCATTATCTGCTAATGACCTGGAGAGTATAAGCTTTAATATTTTTTCATCTATCTTAATTTATATTTAGCTGTCTCCCCCTATGCCTCATGTACTCATAGGTGGGACTTTGGGGGAGGTGATGGGTCCTGGAGGTGTGATGCTTATTAGTTGACTAATTTCACTGAGGAACATATAGCTAAATGTGATGTTAGAAGGTGAAGGTTGGCCCGAGGAGATGGGTCACTGGGGGCGTCACCCGGAAGAGTCTACTCTCTCTTTCTCCCTTGAGCTCACTTTACTTCCTGCTTACCACGCCATGAGCTCTTTCTGCCTGCTGGGGCATTCTGTCATGCCCCCTCTCTTGGAGGCAGCCGATAATGGTGTGAAACCTCTATAATCTGTGAATCAAGTCAGCATTTTCTCCTTAAATCTGCAGTTTTGTGTCTCAGATATGAGGCTATAACAGAGATTTTGGGACCAACATAGTGGGCTCATTGCTGAGACACTACTTGACTACGTATTTCAGAAGCCTTTGAATCTGGGAAGAGTTTGGAGAGATTTGGAGACGTTGGTTGAAGAAGCAGCCCTAGAACATAATAAGCCAAAGTTGGTGGGAGGTTGATGTTGGAGCTTGGCACACCAGAATGCTGACAGAAAAGCAAACTATAAAGACCAGGCTCAGAAAGATTTTGGCGGGGACAAGGACTCCATTGGCATTTGGGTCCAGGCCTCGTGTGTGATGTTAGCTGACCTTTTGCTTCTGCCCTGAAACACTGCTGGAGTCTGAGGTTAAAGGCTGCTGGCTAATGCAGCTAAAAGAGGAAATTTGAAGGCAGTCTAATGTTTAAGCAGTGAAATGGGGGATGGGTTGGAGCTTTTAGCTACCTCTGCTCTGAGAATCAAGGGCAGAAGGCACAGCTGAATGATTTAAAAGATTTTGAGTTTGGTCAGCTACAGTAAAATCGGAGCCTGCAAAGAAGGCTCAGAGGGATGCTTGGTTGCTAAAAGAGATTAGCATTAAAAAAGCCAAGTACTTTGGATCTAAACAATACAAAGCGTACTTTGAGGGAGTGGGAGAAGGTGGACAGCCCACTATTTGCAGACTCCAAGTGGAAAAGGGAAGACTGAGCTCTGACAGCCCCAGGGTGACATGGTCCATAATGAGCACCACCTGGGAATGGGAACTGATCTCCCAGGATTCAGTCCACCATGCTCAGCTCTCCAGGAACACAGAGGCCTCTGCAGGCACTAGCGGGTTGTGAAGGGCCCAGCTACTGTTTCGGCTGGCAGCAGGCCTTGGCATTGTTCACACGGTGCTAATTTTTTAATTGAATTCTTTATTGGTACAATTTATATACATCTCAAAATCACATATAACATTGGGAAATTTGTACCAGTATATGCCACAAGTTAATTCTCATTTTTACCCATATCCCTACCCACACGGTGCTAATTTTATGTGAATGCAAAATGTAAGAGTTGTGAGGTCAGGGAGATTTCTGTGCAGCTTTCAGAAGGCCTGGGAGACCAGGTGGTGTGCCCCTCAAGGGGACAACGCGTGAAGCTCTGAAGCTGAAAACACTTGGAGACCCCAGAATGGTGGAAAAGCCAGGAATGTGGAACATTTGTGGAAAACTTCAAGGTGGGGTGAGCATAGATGGTCCAAGGGAGAGGCCGTGTGGGGCCACCAAGTCCTTTGGAGTTCGCATCTCAGCCTGATTTGCCCTCTGTGCTGAACATGGAACTACAGACTTTAACGTTTGTCCTGCTGGGCTCCAGTCTGCCTTGGTCTCATTCCGTCGTACCCCCCCATGTCCCCCTTTAGGAATGGGAGTGTTTACCCAGTGCCCTTCTATGGAGGCGGCACTTAACTTTCTTTTGATTTTTACAGGGCGTACAGCTTTGACAACTTTTAGAGATGAACTAACTGGAGTTTGCAGCAAGGGAAATGCATGAGTCTTTTGGAAGCCGGGAGTAGAACGTTATGGTTTATACGCAGATCCCTCCACCAGGCCTTAGGCATCAGAGGCGGGGCTTCGGCGCCGTGACTGGGCTATGGAAGTCTTTGGAACTAAATGCGATGTGGAGAAGCGAAGCCCGGTCCAAGGAGTGGGTTGCTGGGGGAACCAGCTGGAAGAGCTACCTCTTTCCCTCTGCATCTGATCGTTCTCTCTCTCTCTCTGCTTTCCACCCGTCCTGCCACAAGCTCCTTCTCCTTCTCACGGCACCCTGCCTGGGAGCAGCCAGCTAGAGACTGAAACCTGCACACACTATGAGTGGAAACGAGCCTTCCTCCTCAGCATGGCGGGTGTCAGGGAGTGTGTCTCGATAATGACAATTACGGTGGGAGAAATTCCAATGCATCAATATGTATTGTCATGTGACATCAGCTCCGTCACAAGCTAAATCACAAGCGATTTACTGATAGGTAAAAGAGATAAGATAATGAATACAAACACAATAAAAACAAATTCAACTGTCTCTGGCCAAAGGCGGAAAGAAAAGTGCACCTTTCTTCCTGGAAAAAGGAACAGAAATTGGACCTGTAGATGCAAATGAGTTCTAGAAAGTAGGACAGCTTTTATAGAGTGGAATATTTCTATAGGAAACTTGGTGTGGGAATGTGATGAGGGGAAGGAATAAATATGATACAGAAAGAAAATAAAAGATCATGTATAAAGGGGGGAGGAGGGGGGAGTGGGTGGGGATATGGGTAAAAATGAGAATTAACTTGTGGCATATACTGGTACAAATTTCTCAATGTTATATGTGATTTTAAGATGTATATGAATTGTACCAATAAAGAATTCAATTAAAAAAAAGAAATTGGATGAAGGTCTGTTTAAATATCTTCACAATGACTACATCTAAGCTGAATTCTAGAATGTTTCATTTCTTTATAGCTTTGGAATACTGAACTCTTGATTTTGTCACACACAAAAGGCTATTTGAAAGGGCTTAGAAAGTGAACTTTGCTTCTATAGCGCACAGTAGATATTAGCAGTATGGTCTCTGAGTTCAAGGAAAGATATTCTGATTCAGTTAGGGATGTTTTCAATTTAAATTACTTACTATTCCTCATTTCAGAATAGTGAGTTACCTAATTAGTAATGAAGATGAATTCATTCACAATAAAATAATTGGTCCAATATTTTCAAAATTCATGATGCACAATAACAGTAGGTTCTAAGAGATTTCTATCTTGCATTTGTTTGCGTTATCTTCATTTGAGTTGCTAATCACATTACTACCACAAATTATGAGTAGATGGAAAAGCAAAGGGATCAGAATATGGTACTTATCTACGTTGTTTAGTTTTACTTTCTATATATCATGGGACCTAGAAAGACAAGAGAAAATGAAGAAATTTGAATTCCCAAGATACTGCGTTTGTTATAATATGTAGATATATTATTGAATCAACTAAACACCTTTCTCATCAGAATTGACAAAACAAGACTAGAAATTATAATGCTACTGATAATTAAAAACAAAAAGATTAAGACCAACAAAAGAATAAATATTAACTGAGTTATTGAGTTAAGCAAAAGCTCTTTAGTGTCAAGAAATAATTTCCCTATTTCCTACTCATAATTGTATAAATTCTAAGAAAGGAAATATTTTCCTATAATGTTAATCATATATAACTAATTAGGTTTCATTCATTAGTCTTTAATCAACTGGTATTTATGCCCCACTGTTATTCATAGTAGTAGACTTCAGTATTACTAGTCAGACACAGTGTAACTATAGGAACTTAACATCACGACTGAATCAACACTTAACCTTCAATTTGTACTATCATCATCTTTGCATTTGTTTCAACATATTCAAAAGAATCTGTACTGTTTACAGTTTGGCCTCATTTGATTTTGATCTTGGCCAGTCTGCCCCTCAGAATGTACATTGTGGAAACTGAGATGACAGTCTCATCCAATCACAGGCTTGAGGGAAAAGAGAAATACGTAGAAATGATTAAAAATGAATTCGAGTGCCAGGCATGGTGGTTCACGCCTGTAATCCCAGCATTCAGGAGGCAGAGGCAGGAGGATCGCTGAGTTCAAGGCTTGCCTGGGCTACATAGTGAGCTCAGAGTCATCCTGAACTACAAAATGAGACTTTGTCTCAATAATAATAATAATAATAATAATAATAATAATAATAATAATTTGAGTGACACTTTCACAGTTTTAAAGAAATAACTTTTTACATGGAAACAATGGTGGTTGAACTCAGATCCTGAAGTTAAGATCTGGTGTGCTGTGAGCTCATTTACTGTTTTTTGTGAGAAAAATAAAAATCATTGTGCAACTACTGGTATGAAAGAGAGAAATTGTCTCTATTTAACTAATAATGCATACCATAAAAATAACCAAATTTGGATACTAAAGAAGAAAAGAATATCAAGCATTTATTCTCCCCAAGAGCAAAATCCCGATTCCTGACCATGAGAAGGGCAGTTCTGAGAAACCTGCTTTCCGTGTCTGCACACTCTGTGGGGAGGGCTGAAGCGGGCCTCTTAAAGCCCATCCCAGTTCAAAACGCCACAGCACTGCACGGGGACCACAGAGCCGAGCTGCCTGTCTAACTAGCAGCTTACAGCCTTTAGCAGCTTATTCAACTCTTGAAATAACGAGAGAATAATAATCAATCTTTATCATGTACATGTGGCAATCAAGGAATTCTTTAAGAATCAACATTACAAATTTATAATTTTTTTAGTTTTTGTTGTTGTTTTTGTGGTACCACAGATGGAAGTTGGGCCCTTGTGCTTCCTAAGTAGGTGCGTTTCCACTTGAACTAAACCCTCAGCCCTTCATAATTCTAGTTTTGGTTAATTTTCAGACAAATTATTTTTAAATTAGTCAAGCAGTTAAACTAAGGATGTTCCCTGTGGACGTTTTTTAAAATCCTGAACGTACTTCACAAGCAAGGCATGTGTTTTCTAATGAGATGAAGTAATTTCTGTATGAGTAAAGGCTCCTTAAACATTTGTGGAATGACTAGGGAGAAACTGATTTACTGACCATTTATTTTTGTTTCTAATATTGAGTTTATACATTAACATACCTTTGTCATGGAGTGATTATGTGGTTAAAAGACAATGAAATGATGTGTATAAGAATAGTTTTCCAAACTCAAATGGCCCTCCAAGGTGGATGCTCGTATTCACGTGAAACACCCTCCGCCCTGTAACTCATGAAACACTGGGTTGCTTTTTGGGGTTCCAGCGATAATCTTCTTGGGCCTTTACAAGTACGAGGTGATGCATGCGACGCCATTAGAGGACACCAGGCAAATAGCAAGTGCTCGAGAAATACAGCAGCGTCATTTCAACCCCTGCGTTTTACTTCACCGCTATTTTCCTTTCAGAGTATGCGTCTCCCGGAAGCATAACCATCACGGAACGGAATGCAGTGGAGCATTGCAGATATTTTACAGAGACTTACATGCTGGTTTCAAATCACACTAGCTTCTCACCTGACAGAGCAGAGACGCCCTGTCATCTTGTCTATTGTTTCGAAGTAAGGAGAGCAAGTAACTCTCATCTCCAGAAACATTTCTGAAGAGTCAGGGATTATGTCTGATTTAAGTGTAAAAGCCCCTTTGTTCAAGACTAACTCAGTAAGTGGATTGGTAAACATAGAAGACAGGTTTTCTTGACCCAGGGCTTCTAGTTGTTGAGCCTCTAACATTGCATACCAAACTCATTTGTGCACATGTGTGTGCTTTCCTTAAGAAAACAATCCCCTGGGCTGGAGATTTAGCTCAGTGGTTCCGGCACCTGCCTCACAAGCGCAAGGTCCTGAGTTCAATCCCTGGTAAGCACATACAGTGCTGGGCATGGTAACTCACGCCCACCAGCAATCAATACCACATACCACAGTGCCGGGCGTGGTGGCTCACGCCTGTAATACCAGCACTGGGGAGGCAGAGACAGGAGGACTGCTGAGTTTGGGACTTGTCTGGGCTACATAGTGAGCTCAGGGCCAGCCTGAACTACAAAGCGAGACCCTGTCTCAAAAGAAAAACAAAAACAACAACAAAAAAGAAAATCCCCAGCTCACATTAAGAACATAAAGGTATTGTTTTTCTCTCCAAATTAAGTATGTTGGTATAGAAAGCCTGTATGTGAGTGAAGAGTTATGACACATTTTATTCATAGACTAAGGACTTGCAGTCATTCTTCTCTTCATTTAATAAGCATTGATTCAGTATCTATGATATGCTGAGTGGAGGGAAATATGGCAGTGAATAAAACATGAAGTATCTGCTGTACTCACTGTGTGACAATAAACACCCAAATAAAATACAAAGTTGGGTGACAACAGACATAAGAAGGAAAAGACTCTAGCGTGACAACAGACATAAGGAAGGAAAGGGGCATGATGGAGGGGTGGGGTGCGGGGTGAGTCTCAGGGAGGGGCCCTCAGAAGCCCCTCTGAGCTTCACCCTTCCACTGAGCTGGCCCAAGGAATAGACCAAATTCACTCCTGAGATAAAGCCATTCATATAACCAGGTGAGGAGGATTCCAGGCAGCATGGAGGCCTAGTTTTATCCTCAATTGTTTTATGCTAACTTTCTTGCATGTGGTTCTATTTATTTTTCAATGCTACTGTTTTTTAATTCTTTTGTTTCTAATTTCCTGTCTTATAAATGAAGGATTGGTGGGCTACTTCATTCCCCAAAATGTGAACATGTTTTGGTGGCTGTTTTTATACATTTCATGTGTTTTAAAGTTCTCCCAAATTCAGAATCTGGCCTAAATCATGAATTCCCTTATTAATTTATTTACCAGTGATTCTCAGAAAAGTAAATTGGATGCTTTTGCTCCGGAAGAGGTTAAAATCTAACAGAGACTTCCGTTTTGGAAAGATCAACTATGCTCCACAATCGTATTCAATCTCCAGAATTCTTCTTGTTCTTTGGGGCTGACTTTACCAGCACTCGCTCTGCCCTGAGGCTTCGCGGTTCGCTGCGCCCTCGAATAAAATCACGCTCATGTCAAGCTACAGGGAAACGCAGGGTCAAGATGGCCGCCTGAGATTCAAGCTGGAGCGAACACTGTGTTCCGGAGGCTTTGAGTAAAAATAATCGGCTGAGGATCACATTTCAGCAAAAGTGCTGTTCTTCTTGTTGAAATTTCTTTCGCTTATAACCACAACAGGCTACCCCAGAACGCTCAGAAAAACAAAAACCAGGAAGAGCAAC